>VZTU01032341.1:38552-64332 GCA_013400835.1 Zapornia atra | reverse complement strand
GCCACGACCTCACCTACTTCGCCTACCTGATCAAGGCGCAGCCCGACAACCCCGACTCCCCCATGGCCTGCCATGTCTTCCGGGCCACCGACCCCAACCAGGCGAGTGGCGGTGGGGGCAGAGGGAGGGGTCGCTGCCCGGGATTTCCTCCGCTTTGCTTCTTTTCTCCTTCGCCTGACGGGACCCCAGGCGCTGCCGCTTAAAGGCTCGATGTGCTCGAACGGGGCAGGGCAGCGCTCGGCACGCTGCGAGACCGTAATCCCCCCCGCGAACACCCCACCCGCGGTGTGGAGGCAGGCAGCCCGCGGCCGGCCGTGCCCGCTGGTCCCTCCCCGGGAGCAGCCGTCGTGGGGCCGCACCTGCGCTGCACCGCGCCGAGCTCCTCTGCTCGGGCGGCTGCAGCGCCCTTGGGGTGCGCAAAAAGGCGGGGGGGATGGCAGGAGGGACGCGCAATCCCGCATGGCCGTGGGGTGCTGTGCCACCCCTCCCTGCCCCGAGCGCACGGCTTGCCCACCCGCCAGGCTAGGGGTACCAGCCTCAGGGAAATGTGGGTGCTCTGGGAGATGTACCCCTTTTCTTCCTCCCCAGGCCCCCTTCTGCGGGGCTGCCTCGTGTCCCACAGCAGCTCCGTGGCAAGCGCACCATTTCCTCTGCGAGCCGAACGTGGAGTTTGTGTTAAATCGCCCTTACGGTGTTGGGATCGGGCAGCCAGGGTGGCTCTCTCCGGATGTGGAGCCCCGGTGATGTGGGAACTGTCGTTTGTGGCCAGTGGGCCCGGTTTTGCCCACGGGTCATGCTAAGGACACCTGGCCGTGCTCAGGCACAGTCAGCGGTGCTGCAAACAACCCTAGGTTTGGGTGGAGACATTGTTGATCAAGTGCCAACTGGAGAGAAAAAAGGCCTAACAACAGTAAGACTGTATGTTCCCACCTCTCTAACAGGCTTTGGCTAGTGCATCCAGCGTGCAGCAGACTTCTTTCTTCTCCCTGTTTAGAATACGTAGGTGATGGTGGTGTGATGAGTAGGTTTGGCCATTGGTTTAGCATGGTGACAGCAAGAGAAAGGCCTGTCAATAAGAATTGTTTGATTAAGTTAAGACACCTCTACCTGAGTTTTCACACGCCTGTACAGAGGAAAAATGCAGTAAGAAATGCTGGAATTCACTGAAACCCCTTAGCTGACTTACTAGTTCTACTGAACGTTTGCTTGTATTCCTTTTGAGTTTGTCTTCTTGCGGGTTGTTAGTTGTCTGGGGATTTTTTTAATTGAAGAAGGTAGGAATAATAAGAGAACAACTGAAAAGTTCTCAGTATGTTAACTTTCATTTGAGCCAACATACTGCCAGAGATCGTAACGCCAGAGGGATTTAGATTGCGTACATAGCTGTGGCTTGAGCCATCATCAAAGATAGGACAGGAGGCATCCCAGAGGGAACTGCACTTAAATTGCCACTGCCTGTGCTCTGCCAGGGGAAGGGAATTCAGGGTGAGGAGAGAACACGCAGAAGGAGCGTGAAATGGAGGGGATCGCATCTGGCAAGGGAGGAGCCAAAACGTCCCTTTTAGAAGTTTGACCGTATGGACTGAAGGGAACCAAGGTTCCTGCTGTTGGCAGAAGATGCTGAGTCAAATTGATTTCTGGGTTGGGTCTGCTCTGACATCATGACTTGGTAAGACAACCTCATGCTGTAAGATAGTGCATCATCATTACTCTTGTGAACGTGCAAAACACTACGTACATTTACATTTGGGAGGCTGTTTCTGAGTAACCATTTTATCCCTATGTCTCCCCTTCTTTCTTCTTGGAGGAGAATGTCTTCATGTGCATGGAATTGAATTGATGTTGTAAGTTAAGCAGCCTTATTGAAGGAAGTAAGAACAAATTCCTTTTTATAAACTCCTGATAACATAATTTAAATTTTATCTGGCAGGCTTATTTTTTTTAGCCTTGTTATCATTAATAAAGAATAAGTCTCAAGTAAGTCCGCATGAGGGTTACTCCACGTGATTTCCAGACAAAGAACTGCAGTAATGGTAGTAGGTGCACAGCCAGAGATGTGATTCACAAGTACTTGACTAACAGGCAGGATTTTTAAAGTTATCAAAAGAAAAAGAAGGGGGAATTTTTTTCCCCTCCTGAGTTTTGTTGAGGCTTGGTTGTCTTAAGTCAGTGCAAGTCTGTAGCTGTTGATGTTGTTTAAGCCTAGTCCTAAACAGATTAGATCAGGCTGCAGTTTGCTAGCTCTGAAAAAGCTTCTTTTGAAGCTCCTGATTGTGTGCTGTAAAGCAGATGATGTTCTTGCACACTTAGAGGATCTTCATGTCTGTACCTCTTTCAGGTTGGTTATGTGAGCTTCGTGGTGTGTATTAGCTTAGAAAGTATTTTTCACAGCTGTTATTTTAAGACGACCTCATTTTCTATCTTAGGTCATAGTCACTTCCAGCCAGTGTAAGTTGGCACCACTACTGAGAGAAGAGATTCTGACCTCTTTGAGCCCCTTGCTCCTTCCTCTTGGATCTGTCGTCATGGCCCCATAACTCTTTGTGCAGCCACACGGCGAGTGGGATCAGGGAACTGACTGGCGTTAAACTTGCTTCCCCCACACACCTTGTGCCACATTAGTGCTAAGCTGCGTCCCTCATTTGCTTTACTTTGCAACCCTAGTACTGCTTATGACAAGACAGGTAGGTTGGAGTCATGAGTTAGCAACGAGGGGCCAAGAAAAGGAAGGGTGGGATAGCCTTTTCGTCAGTGACGCTGACTCGAGGCCAGCCGGAGATGACCACAAAGCCGTGGTGTTACCTGTTGTGGTGGCATTAAGTTCAGCGGCACGCTAAGTCGCTCTGGAAGGGGGGGAAGGGTGTGGGAGATGTCCCGTGGTCTTTCAGTTAGAAGACAGCCAGCGGTGGTACTCTTTAACGGTGGATGTAAATTAGGGAAGTGAGAGGATAACAATTGACATCCGAGAGCTGAGTGCTGGTGCAGTAATTAACACGGTTATGAAGAAAATTTTGGCTCCCAGCCCCCTGCTTTGTCCACGAGTGGGGTTGTGCCGTGCCTGGGCTGCATGTGCATTCGCTGTGACTGTGGCAAGGGATGTAGTCGCCGGAGGAAAGCAATGCTTTTTGCCAGTCCCTGCAGATTTCTTTAGCAGATGAACGAGGAAAAGACAGCCCAATATGTGCTCTGATAACATCAGCCTGGAAGATAACATCTTTTAATGTTATTTGCTGTGACTCAAGAAGAAAGAGAGCGTGAGGCAGTGTGAAACATCTGTACAGCTTCAGAAAGCCTGCAAATTGTAGGCAGAGCTGAAAAGTAGGAGCCAACGGGTCGGCTCCTGTTCTGGAGCAGTGCTTTGGCACAGCGTCAGACCCGGAGCTCAGCTGTCAGTATGGGGCTGGATGATGCGGAGATGCTTTATTAGGGGGAGGTCTCTTTCTTTTGCCTTTTAGTCACTTGAGAAAACTTCTGTTCCCGTCCCTATCAGTCACGTGGCTCCGGGAGTTTTTTTGCTTTTTTCCTGCTGCGGAATTACTACAGCACTTGCGGCTCCTCACGCCTTTTGCAAGCAGCAGCCAGCTGGAGTGGATGAGGGTAGCTCTGCTTTAGTGCTGGCTGGTAGCTTCTTTCCCAGTAGCAGCCAGAGATTTGTTAGTGTTGTACTGCTGTCACTTGAGAATTATCTAGGATGCATGGAGCCAGTCTGTAGACTTCAGCTGATGGCATTGTCTCATCAGGAACAGGTTTTTATTTGTTTTTTTAAAAAAAAACCCAAAAGTTAGAATTTGTAAGTATAGCGGGCAAACCCTTCTCCCAGGCACCAAGAAAAGCCCTTTTACTTAGAGTTTTCAGGCTCAGCTTCAACACGTTTTTACCATGAAATACTGTTTTTATTCTGTAAACCAGATTTTAATTGTGTGAAACGAATCAATGCTGTTTGACAATTGCCTCGAGTTCTCTGTTCTCTGGGGGAGAGGTTTATGGTGTCATCTCTTTCTGCACTTTTTTTTTTTAAATTACTATGCTGATCTAAGCTGCATTTTCTTGAAACATGAATAAGCCTGTTTTTTGCTGGATTTTTTTTTTTACCTCAACTGGCATCCTAAATCTAATTATATTATAATTGATTCTTATTAGTGAAGATTGTTGTCTCCTCCGGTTAAGCAAGAACTTACTTGATGGATTTTATATTTCTTTTTGAAACCTTATAAACCACGATCCAAATACATTTTTATGGGGTTTCAAAACTAATCCAAGCTGACTGTTAAAGAAACATGTTCTGGGGCACAGATCTCACAGAATCATAGACTGGTCAGGGTTAGCAGGGACCTCTGGAGATCACCTAGTCCAACCCCCATACCAGAGCAGGATCACCTAGCGCAGGCTGCACAGGACAGCATCTGGGTGGGTTCTGAGTATCTCCAGAGAAGGAGACTCCACAACCCCTCTGGGCAGCGTGTTCCAAGTGCTCTCTCACCCCCACAGTAAAGAAGCTCCTCGTCAAGTTTAGGTGGCACTTCCTATGTTCAGGTTTATGCCCATTGCTCTTTGTCCTGTCCCCGGGCCCCTCAGTAGGGTTTCTCTCTTGTGCATATAATCTGTAGCTGCAGTGTTGTGCTGTAACCGCATGCTGTGGGGACTGGCCTGTCTCAAGATGAAGCGAAAATAATGGAGCATTTTGGTGGCAAAGTGAAGCTGTGATAAGAACTGGAGAGGCGAAGGGTTCCAGATGAGAGCCTGAGGCAGCCTACCTGCAACCCAGATCCCTGTGCTGTCAGTGCTGTGCAGGCCGTAAGTCAAAAAATGTTTGTTTCCAAGAGTGTGTTAGTTTTTGGTTAGATCATTGGCCAGCAGGGACAGGAAGGTGATTGTCCTTCTCTACTCTGCCCTCCTGAGGCCCCATCTGGAGTACTGTGTCCAGATCTGGGGCCCCCAATACAAGAAAAATGTGGAACTGTTGGAGAGGGTTCAGAGGAAGGCCACGAGGACGATTAGAGGGCTGGAGCACCTGCCCTACAAAGAGAGGCTGAGGGAGCTGGGCTTGTTCAGCCTGGGGAAGAGAAGGCTGCGGGGGACCTCACTGCAGCCTGCCAGTACCTGAAGGGAGCATACAAACAGGAGGAGAGTCAACTTTTTAAAAGAGCAGATAATGGCAGGACAAGGGGGAATGGATTAAAACTAAAGGAAGGAAGGTTTAGATTAGATATTAGGGGGAAGTTTTTTACAGAAAGAGTGGTGAGGTGCTGGAACAGGCTGCCCAGAGAAGTAGTGGATGCCCCGTCCCTGGAAGTGTTCAAGGCCAGGTTGGATGGGGCCCTGGGCAACCTTGTGTAGATTCAGGCCTGAAGTTGGTGGCCCTGCCTGTGGCAGGGGGGTTGGAGCTCTATGATCTTTGGGGTCCTTCCAACCCACGCCATTCTATGATTCTATGATCATGTATTGCAGCATGGCAAGGCTGTAAGAGAGTTTATTCTGAAAACACGTCCTTCATTTTAACTGGTCAGGGGAGGCTTTTGTGCTGCACTAGTAGCATGTTCTGTAGGGCTTCGTGCTGGTAATTTGTAGAAATGGTAATTTAGAAATGTTTGAAGATGAAAGTTCATAAACTTCCAACTTCTCCTGTGCTTGCACTTTTATGTGGCACAAGAAGCATGGTCTCAGTGGTAGGAAGTTCTCAGCATTTGAAGTACCTGCTCACAGCATTTGTTGTGGTTGATGTTAGAATGGTGCACAGGTTGAGCTACCTGACAGGCTGTGTTTTACCATGGGTGGGTACAACAGACATGATAAAAAAGGTGGGCTCTGGGACTGAAGGATTCTGCAGGAAATGGGAGAGATGCAGAGTTTGGTTGCTAAATTGACCTGATGGCACTTGGATTGCAGAGAAAAGAGGTAACACTACTTTCCATGAGAAAGAAACGGTGTCCCAGTTTTATCATGAAAACAAGTCTTAGAGAGACTAAAAGAAAATACTCCCCAAGTTTACGTGGGCCAGAATTTCATTCATGGGGTGAGAAACTGAAAAGCGATGACCCAAAACAAAGCGTGGATGCTGGAGATATTCATTGCAATGAATGCAGAATTGTTTGGTGAGCAGCCTCGTTATCTCCAGCCTACAGCCTCAAATGAAAAGTCTTGCCCCCTTTTTTTGGGGTGGAGGAGTGTGTGTGGGGGCTGCTGGTTTTATTTGTTTTGTTTAAACAGTGTCTAACTTAAGATTTGGGAAGTGGAGCCCTAAGTTGTGAGCTTAGGGTTTTATTTTTGTTTTCCTTGATGATAGATGTGGCACTTTTTTTTTCTGAAAATGAGAGCACTTCTCATTTTAGGCCTGTGCAGGTATCTCTGAGTTTCAGTTTTGAACATCTTGTCCATGATAGTTTTTTGCCACCTCTCAAACAGAAGAAATTGTAAAAGCATCAATCTTAGCTGTTTCTAAGTACTGCTACGTAGCCTCTTTTATCCCTAATTAATGTTCAGGAGAGGAAAGAGGGAATAGTTTTGAATACTGTCATATATAGAGAAAAAATTAATTAATTTTTCCTTTTGCAGTTCCTGAAAACCACCCCATAACTTGGGCAGTAGAAGTGGAAGAATGTATCTTCAGAAATGCAAAATGAAATAGAGGATGATAAATATGTGAAATGATGTGAGCTCGCTGAGAGTGCCATAGGTAATATGGTGACTAGATACTAAGGCTATTTGATTTAAAGAAAGGAGCTTGTGTGCAACTGTGTACACCAAATCAAGGCTCCTCTTCTGTCTGTCTGTTTCTGGGGGGAGGATGGGGGTTGGTCCTGTTTTTCAACTGTAGAGGCAGTTCTTTTTAAAAATAATTAAATAAATTAAATAGGAAACCGACTAGGCAGAAGTTCTGGGTAGCTTACGTGTGTCTTGGCAACGGGGAGAGTCTGATTTATTTATTTATTTATTTATTTATTTATTAGGGATGATATGAACCTCAGAGCAAAATGCTGGAAGTCAGTGTTTATAAGAATGAATGATTAAAAAAAATATCAATTTGTAAATGGTCATTACAGAATAGTAGTGTGTCTTACTCCTACCCATCTCTACTCTTTGCTAGAGTTTGATGCAGCACTTGATTTGTAGCACAGCTTGTGTCTCTCCCATAGAATCATAGAATGGTCTGGGTTGGAAGGGACCCCAAGGATCATAGAGCTCCAACCCCCCTGCCACAGGCAGGGCCACCAGCCTCCAGGCCTGGATCTACACAAGGCTGCCCAGGGCCCCATCCAGCCTGGCCTTGAACACTTCCAGGGACAGGGCATCCACTACTTCTCTGGGCAGCCTGTTCCAGCACCTCACCACTCTCTCTGTAAAAAACTTCCCCCTAAGATCTAATCTAAACCTTCCTCCCATCGATCTTCTCCGTTTGCCTGGAACTCTCTGAGCATCTTGAGTTTCTCTGAGGTCAAGCGATGAATTTTGGAGGCTGGTCATGGAGATTGCTGTCTAGGCTGTAGGTCATGCAGAATTTTCAGTAGCATTGGCACGGTCCCCTCACAGCACCAGCTGTCCTCTGTCACCTGGCTTTGTTTCCTTTGTGGTTTCAGATAGTTTCAAGTTCAGAGACAAGAGAAAAAAAGAGAAGATTTTATTTCCTTGTGGCTTTTAGCATTTCTCCCATATGCGGATTGTGGCATCGCCTACTTTCACATTCCGAGGTGTCTTTAGAGACCTCAAGGAGATGACTGGGCAAGAAGAGCAGACATGCTGGAAGTTTTGCACAGGTCATTAAACAATGTGGTGTTTGAGGGCACTTGGAATGCAAACTTAAGGTAGCAAAGTGACTTAATTTGTAAACAGGATCTGTGCTTTTCTGTTCTGTGTAGGCAGTCATGGAATATTTATCACCTTAGGTTCTGACACAAATGGGTAGGTCGGGGCTGTGTGCAAGGACATGGGTTCCAAAATAAATTAGAGCATCGCTAATAGAGGGTGGTGGCTGCTCATGTTGTGAATGACTATATCTGCCCTGAAGAGGTCTTCCAAGTGTTAAAAGACAATACTGAACGTCAGAGGGTAGGATGAAAGCACCAGGTATGAACATACTGACTCCAGTGGTGCATGAAGTATGTGACCTCCAGTCTGTGAGATGTGTTTTGAGTACCAAAGAAGATGCATCAGTTTTAGATATGTATGTTTTTATCCACGAACATGGTTTGGTTTTGTGGGTTTCTTGTTTGTTTGGGCTTTTTTAATGAACACACCTGAAAAAGTGTGTTGATTAGGTGCCAGTGAGGTGGGCAAAATAAATATCCTTGGCAGCCCCTGTGGATCTGATAATTCAGTCTTCCTCTCAGCGTTGGTCAGAGGTGAACCTTTGTGTGCTGCAGGGCATTAGTTCTAGTAGATTTGTTTTGGACTACAGGGAAAAGGGTGTAAAAATACCAAGCAAGCAAACCAAACCATATTCCTTCACCCCAAATGGCTTGTTGCAGCCCATATTAACTTTATAAAAGTTAACTGTATATCTTGAAGAATCCTGTCAGTCTTTGAGTACAGTCATACTTTATGAGCACAAATCTGTCCATCATATGAAGCAGTGCTCCCTCGCCTCTGCTTGTCCCTAGCACTTGAAATGAACAGTATCATGTCCTGCTGTTCCAAGGGAAGCCTGCTTAAAGCCATCCCTCTCCTAAGTGAAACCAGCTGCTTAGTTCTCCCCTTCCCTGCTGCAGGGAATTAGGGCTTCCTATGAGAAGTTAATTACTTGGTCCCCTTCTGGGAAGGATGGTGCTGCTGAGATTTCTGCTGCTTCCTGAGCAGACCCTGTCTGTGCAAAAATAAAAAAGAATAACCATGGTGGTGATGGGGCTTCTAGGTATCATTTCATCTTTCCGAGGTGAAATGCTATGGTTTGGGTTTAGCTGCAGTGCTTCAACACAGCTTTTCTCTCCTCTTACGTGGTTTTAGTTCCTTAAGTGAACAGAAACCTAGGATGTATACTTCAAGGGTTGTCATAGCATGAAGACTGTTCAAGGCAGGGTAGATGACTCCTAGTAAGAGGGTGTCTAACATGTCTTAAAATTGTATTTTTTCTATTCAGAGACCCTGAAAAATGTTATGAACTAATACCCAGTATCTGAGATGCATCACAATTCCCTTCAGTTTGGATCAGAGGCAGAGCATTTCAGCTGAACCACTGCAAAAAATAAAAATTACATACTTTTTTTTTTTAAATGGCCTCCATTTAGAAACTCTGCTTAGTGCTTTGGAGGAGTTGTATCTACTAAACCACATTTCCTGACTAAGTTAATCATAATAGTGAGTTGTCTTCATCTCTGCTCAAATCTGCTTGCTTTCTCACGGAATCCATAATTTCCTTTTTTTATAATTTTATCTTTTCAGAATTAGATAGGCTTTAAAAAATTACCTCTTCTGGAAACTTGGAAGGGAAATACGATATTTTTTTTTTTTCTTGCTCTGCAACCACTAAAGATAAGTAAGATTTTATAGTACTGTGTGCATGGCTTTTCTGGAGGATTAAATCAATTTAAAATGCAAACTTGAGAGATGTCCTTATTCAAAGCCTGTGTGAAAGACACATGGAAGCTATCAGATAAGATAAAGCCAATGCCATTCAAGTATGGCTTCGTCCTGACTCTACCATCTCTGGCTCTGTGGTTTTCCCCTTCCCATTACAACTTTGCATAAAGCGTATTTCAGTCACACAGCTCACCCTTGTACGTTGATAACCCTTAACCAAGCAGCTTGCTCCATTAAAATGGCTGGGGTTATGCTTTATTTCATTCGTCTTGGCAAGAGTGTGTAGATCTGTGCAGTGCTATTTAGAGATCCTTGCTGCATTGAAAAACATAGGAAGTCAGAATCTTATCCTCTGGGCCATGGCAAAGCCTGCCTTCCAGACTGTTCATGATTATGTTTTTCCTAGCAAGATTAATAAATATTTATTTTTTAGGATGCTGATGTTAAATATATTTCTTGTACTCTGTGACGCCAGCGTGGGTTTCCTGTTATGTTCATTTTAAAAAAAAAAAAAGAAAGGCAGTGTCCCAGGAACTTTGGGAGTAGGCAGCAGTCTCTGGATTCATGACTATTTCTGAAGTAGAGTAAATATTCAGGAGCAGAGCAGTGACTCAGATGGAGGCATGCGATGCAAACTCATTGAAATAACTTCTTTATGTACCTTCTCGTAGTTTGTTTCTTGCTTTGGCCTGATTATTCCCAACAACTTGATCTGGAGTCATGGCAGGATTTCTAAATAAAACCAGAAGTGTGGAAGTGTGTATTTAACAGAGCTGTGTTTGTCCCAGAGGAACCAGTTGCTTTTTTGTGATGGCTGGAAGCATAAGAAACAAAGCAGGACACGAACTCCAGTTAAACGCAGTGTTGAAAGAATCGTAGAATCATAGAATGGTCTGGGTTGGAAGGGCCCCCAAGAATCAAAAAGTCCCACCCCCCCTGCCACAGGCAGGGCCACCAACCTCCAGGCCTGGATCTACACAAGGCTGCCCAGGGCTGCATCCAACCTGGCCTTGAACACTTCCAGGGACGGGGCATCCACCACCTCTCTGGGCAGCCTGTTCCAGCACCTCACCACTCTGTAAAAAAACTTCCACCTAATATCCAATTTAAAGCTTCCTTCCTTTAGCTTTAATCCATTCTCCCTTGTCCTGCCATTGTCTACCCTTTTAAAAAGTTGATTCCCCTCCTGTTTGTATGTTCCCTTCAGGTACTGGGAGGCTGCAATGAGGTCCCCCCGCAGCCTTCTCTTCTCCAGGCTGAACAAGCCCAGCTCCCTCAGCCTCTCTTTGTAGGGCAGGTGCTCCAGCCCTCTAATCATCCTCGTGGCCCTCCTCTGAACCCTCTCCAACAGTTCCCCATCTTTCTTGTATTGGGGGCCCCAGATCTGGACACAGTACTCCAGATGGGGCCTCACGAGGGCAGAGTAGAGAGCTGATGTGTGACCTTTAGGTTGATGTCCACGATGGAGCGCAGGACACATGCAAAACCCTCTGATCCCTGCCCGCCTCATGCTCTGTCGTAGCGTGCAAAACTGTGGCCTCGGTAGTCAGAGGTGAAAAAATTAATTCCTGCTAGTGTGCAGATTAGGAAGAGAAGGGGTTGGGTGTACGACCTGCTGCTGTCCTTGGCTATGGAAATAAATAGCAGACTGCCCTCGGGGTCACAGTGCTTTTGTGGCACTCTGAGCAGTTGAACACGCAGAGTCCCAAACCAACTATTTTAACTATGCTTTTAAAAAGTCACAACCTGCAATTGAAGATGCTCAAGTGTTGCTCTAATGTTCAGATCCTGAGGACGTGATAAGAGAGCTTTCTGTGGGGAATACTGCTTTTCTTGCAACGTTTGGTTTACGCTTGTGTACAAGACTTTGGTTTTTTTTAATGGAGAAAGATTTTAAACAAATATCCCTTTTGTAGAAAATACTTCTGGCCTGGCTTTGTGGTCATGCTCAATGAGAACCCCTTAATTTTCTGTGCAGCAGGACCGCGAGCTTGAGCAGTACAAAACAGCTTGTAAAGAGGATCCACTTTTTTTTTTTGTAAACTACATTATAAATAGAGGCAAGATGTTGGCTACTCTTCAGTAGCACTTCTTTGGGCAAACCTTGCCAAAAGGAAAAATCAAGTGGGCCTTTCAAGTAAGAGCAGCGCATCATACTTTTTATCTGAATTATTCATGAAGAAACGCACCCAGATTATCCATGGTATATATGTGTGTGTGTGTATTCAGATTTAGCCTTGAGGAAACTTGCTGACCTAAACCATGGGAGCGGAGTTGGGAGCAAGGCAACATGATTAAAGCCAGCTCCGAAGGAGTGGGTTTACATCCTGGCACTGTGCCTTGGATTCCCTGTCTCCTTAGCCCTCGGGAGGACTAAAAATAATAATCTGCAGTTTAGTGGGGTGGTGGTAAGTTTACAAAGTTAAGCTTCCTTCATAGTGACCTTCTGTCTGCAAAATCACCACAGAAGAAGGAAATGTAAAAAATTTATATAGAGCACATTGATTGATCTGTATCAATATGGGGTTGTTGGGTTTTTGGTTTGGTTGGGTTTTTTTAACTTTACTCAGTATGCAGGTTGTCCTTAAAATATACAGCATCACAGTTAGGAGTGTGAGAAATGTGGACACCAGCCCAGATTACTAGATTAATGAGTTTAATGTTTCTTTGTGCAACCAAATGTTTTTGTTTCTGTGTGTTCACCCACTGTTCTGCACTTCATCTGTTTTACTTAAGTGTCATCTTCGCTAGTTGTTACTGCTGTGCAAGAATTTGAAAAAGAACTTTAGGTTAAAACTTCAGCAACCCTTTTAAACAATATCACCAACAGTAAACTGAACAAAAGCTCTACCTATAACGACATCATATTTCTTTCCTGAGTCTGAATTTTTCAGATTTGACAACCTACTTTGATACACTTCTGCTCTGAGTTCTCACATGACCACAGTAAAAGGGACAGATTTTGAGAAGACAATTAACACTTGATTTCTGCAACATGACACAGTGAATGCTTCAGCTGAATTATGTTATTTCTGGAAACATCAGTCTTGGGGAAGCCAGGGATGTATAAGTAACTATTTATTACCTCTCAGATAACACATCACTTTCTAAACTGGAATATCATCAGCACAATATGAAAGCCTAACTTGAAGTTTCAGTCTGCTACTTTTCTTTAACGTGGCAGTGCTAATTTCTTTGCCAACCCTGCCTATAATATTTGATGTTCTTCAGCTGCCTCGCTGTTAGGCCTTGCAATTTTACTGTTAGGTACTTATGCACATAGTATACCACCACCTGAAAAACTCTCATAGAGTTCCACTGGCTTTCTCCTTCATTTTGCAGCTTTAAAAATTCTTCTTGTAGTTCTGTGGGAAGCTCAAAACAACTCTGCAGAGTCCCACGGGTTGTTGGCATCCTTGTAGAAACACGGCACCTAGCCCGTGTATGTCTACACAGGCATGTATGTAATAGTTAACACCAAATAAGATGGTGAAACACTGATAAAGTGCTCAACTCTGCTATAAATTTTAGCATGTTATATAATGATTTGAAACATGCACTCATCTGTATCGCGTTTTTGAGTGGTGTTACTGGTTTCGGGTCATACCAGGTAGGATGCTGTTAAACTTAGGATCACCTTAGTTTCTGTACAGAAAGTTCAGGCTTTACTTCCTTGTGATATTCTTCTTTCTGTCAGTTATTAAGTCCTCAAGTCCATTACTGCTGGAACATAAAGTAAAATGCCTCCTTCCAACCCTCTACTGGGCTAGTTTGTGGGGAATAAAGTGTAGGCTTCATGGTGTCCTGTTACAGAGGTCAGTTAATGCAGCTGGGCGGCCTGCTGCCACGTGGGCTCCCCAGCCACCTTACAGAGAGCGGCGCGCATAAATTGTAATGGATCGCTGCCCCTGGAAGGGCTCTCGTTATGTACCCGCAAGAACCCTGCATGAAGCTGTGTAGGGGCTGCTTTGTGCTTTCATCCTGGGCTTAATTGCTTTGGGGTTATTTTCTGAGGCCTGTCCAATCAACGGCGTCAGTCCCTGTCCCGAGAGAGCCCTGCTCTTAAATAGGAACCAAGTCACACGAGTCGTGCCGCCCAAATTGCACAGCCCTTTCCTTACAGGATCACCATCTGCCAGAAGGTTGTACGGCTTTCCTGGTCTGTAGAGCACTTTGGTTTTTATGCTGCTTTAAGTGTCACCCTACCATCGAATATAGCACACTCATGCTATTACTGTGTCATAAAAATAATAGCCTTGGAAGTTTCTTGTTTCTACTAGTGCCGTTCCCGTTAAAATGTCACAATATCTTTCAGCTCAATTGAATAAGCAGGTGGATAAGGATGTGGCAGGTTTCTAATTCAGATGCAGTGCGTGGTCCTGCTGTCATTTGGAGCCCTGCAGAGGCCTAAGAAAACATCATTTTTGTTGGCACACAGATTTGCCAGCCTTGCTTGCTGTATGTACCAGGAGCGTTCATGCAAGGGAATGCATTTCTTGAAAGGGATGTTTTGTCTAGTTGACAGTGAATGGTTGTGGTGGTGTTGGGATTGGGAACAGCGACGTGAGGGTAGTGGAGAATCTGGTACAGAAATCAGAACTGCCCAGAAACCACTAAGGAACACTCATGGCTGCAAGATCCCTTGCTGCTTGTCACCAGCTGCACTGGGTTTCAAATTTGCAGGCTTTTCCAATCTTTTTACCGTATGCATAGAGAAGACTACTGCTTATTATTTCTCATGTCATATCTCTTGCTCTTCCATTTTTCTCAGCTCCTTGAAATTGTCCTGATCTGGGATTAAAATCTGTTTTCTGCAGGAGTTCTCTGTACTGCATGCAGTACTGTTAATCATGAAAAGTCATGATTCTGACTATGAGGGGGTGGGGTGGGAAGATAATAATCTCTTTTACCCCCACTGCCCACTGTCTCCCATAAGCCTGCTGGCCCCAAATTAAAACTTGTAAGAAAAAAAGCCATTAATTCTTCAGATTGCATGTTGCCACGAGCTCAGTTTTTCAGATACAGCTATCAGTATTTAAAAAAAATTAACTTTTAACTGCATTCCTTTTATATTGATAGTTCTAAGTTTCATATTTTAGAAATATCACCAAGACTAGCTCCTCTGTCTCTTTTTCACCCAGTAATCACCCAGTAATTTTTTTTTATGTATGTTCTGTTAACAGCTCTTTATTGGATAAAAACTTGAATAGAAAATTCTAATATTGTTTTATACTTTCTCAGCGTTATTTTGCATTAAAAGTCTGTTTTCACTTTCATGTCCTTTTTAAAAACACACGACCTGGCACATGTTTATTTTTCAAGTCCAGACTGCATGTGGCCGATGGGAAGTGAAAGTTAGCTTCCTCGGTGATCAAGGCAGTCATATAATGTTTCAGAAAGAAGCTATAACTAATAAAATACCCCAAACAAACAAAAAACCCAACCCCTTCTAAGGATGGAAAGGATGCTGCACTGTGTGGCAAAAGGGCTTAACATTAGCAAGGTAACTCTTGGAGCATGACACGAAGAGCTGAGTCATTTATAGCCCGTACTGAGACAAATTGCTGCTGAAGGATGCTTGTTACTGCACGGCTGCTGCTGCAGCTGGTAGATTGCCTGGTTAAGAGCAAAGTAAACGTGAGCCCGGTTAAGGACTGCTGTGAAAAGTACACTCCAGATAAGCGTGCTTTAATCTCTGGAACATTTAATTGGTTCAGCAGCGTTTTCTAGTGCCTGAAGTTTTCAAATGTGCAAACATGTTTATGGCATTGATACAATCACCAATTTCTAGTTTATTCTTCTGCATGAATCCACTAGGAATGGTAGCAGAGGACACTTTCTGTTTGACTGCTGATACAGGTATAGTTCGTAGATCAAATTATAAAGTTAATATCTGTCCTTGAAAGTGTCCTGACTTACCTGCATTTTAATGTAGTACAAGGCAGCTGCTGTAGGTTGCTGTGCTGTGTGTGTTTTTTATGCTTGTATGTATTTTGAACATGTTTAATACGAGCTTCAGAATATGGTTTCCCTGCAACTGTGTAAAATCAATCCTTTCAGAAATCTCTATTCAGTTTGTCGTCTTTGAAGTCTGCAATTGGAAGATTGTTTTAACAGATTAGTTGCTGATAATTATTTTTAAAGCATGGTTTAACTCCCTGTGATAGGCATTCTGGTAGCTATCAATCAAACTTTTTCATAGATAAGATCCTGCTTGAAGTTTGATTTGAAGATGGCTCTACCTTCCTCAATAACGCCTTTGCATCCCAGCTCCCAAAGCCTTTTTTTGAGCAAGGAGACTTGAAGCTGAGCATTGAGAATAACTTGAAAGCCCCTGACCAGGTGAGGGTGAGAAGGTAGAGTTTAAGAAGTCCTCGTTTCTTTCACTGATCTTAAAGAAGATGGTAAGTTCACAGGGACTGGGAATCGTGTATCATAAAATTTCAGAGCGTTGTTTCCGAGATGGTAGGGCAGCCCAGGTTAAAGTTACAGGGGAAAGAGGGAGTAATTCCCCTTCTTCATTAGGGAATTGTAAGACTTCTGTGGGAGGGCTTGCATTCTGCTGCAGGAACAGAGGCAGCTTGGAGGAAAGGGACACTTTTAGTGTTCTGCATGATAATCCAGGTCGTGAGTGACTGTTTAAATATATTAACGAGTGACTCTGACGAATATGTATCCCTTCCACTTCTTGAATCACATTATTTCTAACACCAAGCATGGTTAGTTGCCAGTTTTCTTACAGATGTAGCATCACAACTTCACAGGCTAAATAACTAAATCCTTCTTGGGTGCTGTACCCTCCATTAGCCATGTAGCCTCTTGTCTCTTTTCCTTTTGGTGCTAGTTTTCCTCTTGGCTCTATTTCTTAATCCATCTCAGATAGTAGTTGATCAGAAAGGGTTGAACATCGTGGTTATTCCTTTGTTTGTCTGCTTTACTGAAACCTGCATAGCTTCAATATAGTAATGTGAAGGAAAGAAAAACCCAAACTCTTGCCCAGGTGACCAGGGAGCTCAGAGTGCTACAACAGCTCTTCATCACCCATTTCATCCGGTTGTTTCTTTCCATCAACCTGGATGGTGTCAGTCTGTAGCAGCAGCATATAGGACAGCATATATCAGTGCATGCCTCTTGCTCCACCCCATGGAGTACAAGCTAACAGATGGTACCAGCTAAGGAAAGAGAAGATAGTAACTAGTAAAAAAAAAATGAAAATTGCATATTTTAAGGGTTCTGTTGCATGAAAATGTGTTTGAATTGCTCAGGCATGGATATTCCATTCATAAAAGGAAGTGTTATTTCTCTCTGCCACTGTGGGGTGGGGTGGGGTTTTTTTTTGTAGGTTGGAAATAAATTTATCTAATTAGACTAGATACACTCTTTTAGAGGTGAATAAATTTTAAACCCAAGTACTGATTATGTGGGGTTGTGTGGCTTTATGTGCAGAATGCTTATTAGGACTATAAAAAAAATCAGGTATCTTCAAGAACAGATTGAATTGCTAGCAGTGTTTAATAGTCCAGATTAGTGAAAATGCCTCCTCTTTCAAGCCTTTGGGGAGCTCTAATGCTTGTGTATTTCTCCAGCTTTTCTCTGAAGGATGATTTTTGCCTCAGCAAAATTTCCCTGCAGCTTCTACAATTGTGAACTTTTTCTCGAGCTTAAGTGACTTTCACTTTGCTGTTTCCGCCTCTGAGTGTCTCACATTTATGCATGAGAATTGCCTCAGTCCCTGTGCACCCCAAGGATTCCCCAAGCCAGGGGTACAAAGCAGGGAACATCCATGCCTCACAAAAAAAACTGTACGCGGGAACATCTAAGTATCATAAAGTTATTTGGATGTGATCAAGGATAACTGGATTTTTCTAGCAGGTTCTACAGTTTCATGTAAGGAATCTGTGTGCCCCGGCAGCCAAGAAGGCCAATGGCATCTTGGCTTGTATCAAAAAGAGTGTGGCCAGTAGTCTAGGGAAGTAACAGTGCCCCCGTACTCAGCATTGGTGAGGCCACACCTTGAGTGCTGTGTTCAGTTCCGAGCCTCTCACTACAAGAAAGACATCAAGGGCCTGGAGCAAGTCCAGAGAAGAGCAACCAGGCTGGTGAAGGGGCTGGAGGGCAAATCCTGTGAGGAACGGCTTGGGGAGCTGGGGTTGTTTAGCTTGGAGAAGAGGAGGCTGAGGGGAGACCTTATCACCGCCTACAACGATCTGAGGGGAGGTTGTAGAGAGGGTGGGAGATGGTCTCTTCAGCCAGGTGACAGGAGATAGGACAAGGGGAAATGGCACAAAGCTGTGGCAGGGCAGGTTTAGATTAGACATTAGAAAAAAAAAAAATTACGGAAAGGGTTGTCAGGGCCTGGAACAGGCTGCCCAGGGAGGAAATTGAGTCACCTTCCCAGGATGTGTTCAAAAAAAGGGTAGATGAGGGACTTAGGGATATGGTTTAGCTTAGGCTGGGATTGGTTGGACTTGATGATCTTCAGAGGTCTTTTTCAACCTTGTGATTCTGTGATCTGTGAGTATGGTACTGATGGCTGCTTTGAACACCACGAGTCTTGAGTCAACAAATGTCGGCCTCCTGTTTGTGGGACTGATCTTCTAAAATCCCCAGCTCTTTATATATTATGTCACAGAATCACAGAATCACAGGGACTGGAAGGGACCTCAGGAGATCATTGGGTCCAACCCCCATGTCAGTAAGTTCCTTTCCTATAATCCTTTCCTTCTCCATCCCTTGCTGAGAAAATGCAGTGGGATCATAGGGATAATTTCTGACAAAATACCTTACTTCATGTTATTTCCCAGCTTGCAAATCAACCTTCCTCTATGACCTTGCAGTCACGCTGCCTGCTTGTGAGTGGCAGTTCCTGGTTGAACGGGCACTGGTGTTACAGCTGGGCTGGCACGAAGGCACCAGATACTGCACAGAACGACATTATTCTGCTAATATCTATAGGCTTAAATGCTTAGAAACAATGATTCTTTCCAAGTTTATTTCAAAGGTCTTTTGGGGCTTCTTGGACAAGTCTAGTAGACTTCAGAGAGTTGGCTCACATGTATGAATTTTCCAGAAATTGGCTGCAAGCCCAAAATTTGACTGGGAAGGTTAATCTGAAGAGCACCAGAGAGTTATGGCTTGTTTCCACGTTCACTGAAGGATTTTTCTACTTTTTTTTTTTTTTTCCCCCCCAAGACCTTTACAAATGTTCTTTTACTTATTTAAGTGCTTTGAAATGTGCTTTAACAGAAATGTATCTAGGATGCCACCTATCCTTTTCCTGCAGGCCTACTTCACTTTATTATTAAGTATCAGCTTTGGAATATTTCACAATTATTTTAAAAGAAGCTGTTACTTCATTTGTCACAGAGCCAAGAACCTGCTGTTGCATCTTTTTTCCCAAATACTTTTTTGTTTGGTTAGTAAATTGCAGTTGAACGTGACAAGCTGATATGATGGCATCTAGTGGATCAGTTGGAAAAAGCAGTTTGATTAGATGTATGCCATAGACATTAACAGTGAGGATACTGGTCATTCACAAAGTCCCTTTTCTGACTGCATCAGTCCTTATAGATGACAAAAAAACAGCCACAGAGAACAACTTGGTGATAGTTTCTTGTGTACTTATTATTTTCACCAACTGTTACAAATATTTCATATTATACATTAATGTGCTTATTAACTGTTTCAAAGGGGTTTCTGAGCTACTTATCACTGTAGTATCTGAATGTTTTACAAAAGCATTATTAAATTTATTGACAGATTTGTGAGAGAACAGAAGGGTTTGTTTAAATTGGGGGAGGAGGGGGCAGAATCACAGAATCATTAAGGTTGGAATAGACCTCCAAGATCATGTAGTCCAACCATCTCCCTACCAGCTATATTACGAACTAAACCATGTCCCTCAGTGTCTCATTCAGTCTTTCCTTGAATGGCCCAAGGGGTGGTGACTCCACCACCTCCCCGGGCAACCCGTTCCAATGCCCAACCACTCTTTCTGAGAAGAAATTTCTCCTAATTTCTAACCAGAACCTCCCCTGGCACAACTTGCAGCCATTCCCTCTTGTCCTATCCCTACTTACCTGTGAGAAGAGGCTGACCCCCAGCTCACCACAACCTCCTTTCAGGTAATTGCAGAGAGCAGTAAGGTCCAGGACCAAAGTGCGGGACTGGACACTTTGCCATGTTGAACTTCATCCCATTGGCCTCTGCCCATTGATTCAACTTGTCCAGGTCCCTCTGGAAGAGATCGACACTTCCCCCTATACTTGGTATCATCTGCAAACAATGGGATTTTTAACTGACTAGAAATAGAAAATATCTATTAGGCAAACTCTCAATTTAGGGTGTTGAGGAGCTTTCTTGTCAAAGCAGTTAATACATCCAGACCTCACAGAGGCTTCTGTTGCAGCTGTATCTTCCCAGCCCTCTAGCTCATCAGACTTAAAATCAGTCATTGGACAGTGGTTGAGAAGCACACCATGTGTTGGGTGCTTAAGCCATTTTTGCCCATTGCCACGGGACACCACAGTGGTAGGAGCCAACTGGCAGTCTTCTTCACTGAGGTGTATCTTCTGTAGCTACAAAGTCATCTCTGCTTTCTGGTTCTCGGGCCGTGTATGACAAACTTGCTTATAAAGGGGGCAGGCAGACCTTATTCCACTGCAGTCCTGGTTCTTTCTGAGGTCTCCTCCATTTTTGGATGTGTATGAGCTGGGAATCTTGCAGACCAAAAAAAAAACAAGCATCAGTCTCACCCCACCGATGGCAATTGTAGTTTGTGTACATGAAGTTCAGAACAGTTGTGCAATCGCTGCTGTGTCTTGAATGTTGACTTTGTAAGCTAGGTGGTTACACAGCATTTTTGCATGCTTCACCAGCCTTTCAGAAAAAGCAAATGAGGAAAAAAAGCTTCATAAAAGGAAAGGCTGCTACCCACAAAAATTGTAAAAAAATCCTCACTATATCCACAGTGCCCTTTTGAGATAATTGGTTCACTAATGGCAATAGAAGACTCTCATTGCCCTGTTGCTAATGAAGGGGGAGAAAAAGGAGAGGAAAGAAAAAAAAAAAAAAGACATTATTAATTTTCCCCGGACATTCACTGAGAGAAAACATGTCAGATACCAGAGTGAGAATTATAATGGGTACTAAATTCTGTGTTCTGCTTCCAGCTCATCTTTGTCTAATCCCATTGCTTTGCCATCACAGCTCCTTCCCAGTTTGCTGGCTGCTGCTGCTGCACTCATCTGTGCTCAGCGAGACTCTGACTTCTTGGGTCTTTTTCTGAGCTCTCTGGTTTTGTCAGTCTTTGTATTGGCAGCCTCTGGTCTGACACAGGTTCTCACCGATCTCTCTTGCTTGCTTTTACCTTGTTCCTTCTGTCATGTTTGGCTGCAGTCCCAAGCTTCAGTTTTCTTTCTTCTCTCATTCCTTTCCTTCTTTCCCCTCCCTAGCTTGTTATCCAGACTCAGTCTTTCCTTTCCGCTCTCAAATCTGTGGACACGGGCATATTGGGCATCCACTGTGAGCTGTATTTGCAGGCAGAAATAGCTAAAGGTTGGATGAAAGTACTGTCAGGGTCTGGTAGGCATCCAGGGAATGTGACTGCTCATATATATTTATCATGGAACACCTGTTAGCCAACAATTTTGTGGAGATTTATAATTTGGATAGATTTTGGTCGAGACACGAACTGCAAATTACACACAAAGACCAAACCAAAGAGTTTGCATGTTGAAATGCCTTGGAAGAGTTGCTTGTGCTGATGATTTTTTTAGGTTTTCTTTGAGGAGCCAAAACCTAAGAAAAAGTTTAACTTTTTTTTTCTTAGCAATGACTGAACTTCTTTGAAGATGTCAGTCCAGAATGCTTGGCAAAGTTGTGACTTAAAACCGGATCTTTGTAGTGTGAACAGCTACTACTATGGAGGGGCAATGATTTTAAAGTAGCAGGGTAGGCTTAGATCAGATGTTAGGAAGATTATCTTCACTATGATGGTGGTTAGACACTGGAGCAGGTTGCCCAGAGAGGTGGTGGAGGCCCCATCCCTGGAGACATTCAAGGTCAGGCTTGATGGAGCTCTGAGCAACCAGATCTAGTTAAAGGTGTCCCTGCTTACTGCAGAGGGGTTGAACTAGATGACCTTTAGTGGTCCCTTCCAACTTAACAGGTTGCATGATTCTATTCTATGATCCTATGAACTCTTGCCTCACCTGAGGATACTTTAATTCCAGGAGATAGATGTACTTCAATTCCAGGAGACAGATGTAGTTCTTATTTTAAAACTGCTGATTTGGGAAAAACAATTCCAAGGGGATGCTCTTCCATAGGGGAATGGACATTATTTTAAATTTTTTAATATATCCTTGAGTTTTTTCATACAGATTTTCTGGGGTAGGGGTGTCTCTGTAAGAAATTTTCAGATGAAAAGTGATGAGAATTTTACCCAAAAAATGTTGGGGGCGGGGTGGTAGGGGAAAGGGAAAGGATGAAGCTGAAAGTCTGAAACTGTTATGAATTCATTTAATCTCAGATATGGGTACGTGGAAATGAGCAATTATGTATGTTTAAAACAGATTTAGAATTAACATAATGAACGTTTCCATTTTGTGCCTGAGGTTATAATAGAAGATACCATTTTTTGAGAGGGATTAGGAGAAATTAAAGCCCTACTGGTTCCTGTGATTATCACTTTGATCTTTAGACAAAGATTTCCACCTCTTAAAAGCAAATCTGTTCTGATGCTCGTTAGTAAAGGGCCCCATCTTTCCTTGGCTGGTGCTTACAGGTCTGTATTATAGAATGATAATTCAGTATTTGAGATTCTGCTGGTGAGTAAAATTGACTGGAACCTCGACACCTTCCCAAAAGAACATCCGTGCTACAGATACACGCTAAATGGGTCAGAATTTCACCTCGCTCTAAACCACCAGTGCTAAAGTATATGTCCAGCAAGAGTTGAAAATGAGATGTGTCCACTGCCTTTTTGGCCTCCTGTCAAAGCCCAGGTTTCCGACAGGGACTCTCTGAGTACTGTAGCAGTTTACCTGAATCCATGCCAAGGTGAGGTGTATTTTCCTAGATGTGGGAAAGAGGCATGTGCTCACACTTTTATTGACTGTTGCTAGATAAGGTGGGGTTATTCTGTACATTAAAAAAAAAGGGGGAAAATCCAGCATGCTGCTTGGGGTTTTTTTGCTTTTTCTTAAAAGGCAATTATGTAAAACCGAAATGCACAGATACCTTCTGTATTTTGAAGATACAAACCATACAAATTACTCTTAAATGCAGTAGAGAGAGGACCTTTTCCTTTGAACTCACCAGGGCATTGGACCTTTGTGACCTAGATTTGGTGGGCAGCTGGTTTTGCTGCAGGAGTGTTAGTAACTGGCTTCTCAGACATTCAGCTTTCTGCAGGCAGCACAGTTCTGCTGCTGAAGTTCGCCTCTTCAAAATCATAGAATCATAGAATGGTCTGGGTTGGAAGGGCCCCAAGGATCATAGAGCTCCAACCCCCCTGCCACAGGCAGGGCCACCAACCTCCAGGCCTGGATCTACACAAGGTTGCCCAGGGCCCCATCCAACCTGGCCTTGAACACTTCCAGGGACGGGGCATCCACTACTTCTCTGGGCAGCCTGTTCCAGCACCTCATCACTCTTTCTGTAAAAAACTTCCCCCTAATATCTAATCTAAACCTTCCTTCCTTTAGTTTTAATCCATTTAATCCATCCCCTTGTCCTGCCATTGTCTGCTCTTTTAAAAAGTTGAATCCCCTCCTGCTTATAAGCTCCCTTCAGGTACTGGCAGGCTGCAATGAGGTCCCCCTGCAGCCTTCTCTTCTCCAGACTGAACAAGCCCAGCTCCCTCAGCCTCTCTTTGTAGGGCAGGTGCTCCAGCCCTCTAATCATCCTTGTGGCCCTCCTCTGAACCCTCTCCAACAGTTCCACATCTTTCTTGTATTGGGGGCCCCAGATCTGGACACAGTACTCCAGATGGGGCCTCACGAGGGCAGAGTAGAGAGGGACAATCCCCTCCCTGTCCCTGCTGGCCACCCCTCTTCTGATGGAGCCCAGGATCCCATTGGCCTTGCGAGCTGCAAGAGCACACTGCTGGCTCATGTGAAGTTTCTCATCCACCAGAATCCCCAAGTCCTTCTCAGCAGGGCTACTCTCAAGAAGCTCTTCTCCCAGTCTGTATCTATGTCTGGGATTCTTCCGGCCCAAGTGCAACACCTTACACTTGGCAGTGTTGAACCTCATTAGGTTCCCCCGGGCCCATCTTTCCAGCCTGTCAAGATCCCTCTGGATGGCTTCCTTTCCTTCTAGGGTGTCGACCACACCACTCCGCTTGGTGTCGTCCACAAACTTGCTGAGGGTGCACTCAATTCCATCATCGATGTCATTGTCAAAGATGTTAAAGAGCAGCAGTCCCAAGACAGACCCCCGGGGACACTGCTTGTTTCAAATCATGTTTTACAAGAATGTGGTGTTTTCTGATATATTTAAAGCACCAGAGCATTGAAGTTTCCCTCCAGGTGGACTGGCAGACCAGCAAGAGGAACTAGAGAGAAACCCTAGTCTTTGGGGGTAGCAGAGGCTCTAAAAATGGATATTTCTTTTTGAGATCCTCTTGAGGAAGGTCAGAAGATGGTGATGCTGTTACCTGATCTTTTTCCCCACTTATTTCTGAACAAATGCCAGGGGACAGAGCAACTTCCCGGCACATCAGTATTGGGGTTATGAAAAAGTAAACCTCAGCAGACCTGTTAGTCATCCTTCATACCTTAAGGACAGACAATAAGGGCAGAATACTCAGACTATATGTTGTGTGCAGTCTGGAGAGCTGGTGAAACCTGTACGTGTGAGATCTAGCGCTGAGCCTGCTTCTGAAACTAGAGAGCCCTTAAGAGATGCTTTTTAGGTCACAATAAAACTAGGTGGTAATTGCACAGCTCAGCCCTAAGCATCTCGAGCTGGGAGTGTGATACACATTCCCCTGATGTGATGGAAGAGGTTGATGGAAATGCAATCTATTTCCATAATATTTCAAAACAGCAAAAACCTGGTAAATTAGAGATGCTAGGAAATACTTGAGTTAATGAATCCCTTACACAGTTCAGTGAAAATAATTTAATTTTAAAGAGAAAGGCCTTCCTATAACATTAAGTAATTTCACAGCTTAAATGAATTCAGTCATGCCTCTGTAGTAAAGAGCACATTACCCTTTTTATTACCATCTAAGAAAACTGTTCTTAGACATGATGGTTAGACGGCTCTGGGCCTAGTTGAAAGCGACTGATGTCATGTTTGAGAAGATACTTCCTAATAACTCCATTTGATAAACAGATGTATTTTCAAAAGGGAAATGATTACTCATTTACTGAATTTAAATATAAAGGGCAGCTTTTTATAGCCTAACTTTAAGCAATCACTCTAAATATAAAGCAGCTATCTTTCAGACTATATTAACGTGTATTAAGGGCAGATACGGTTCTGAGAGGAAAAGGACTGTCAGCTATTGAAAGATCTCCATTTATCTAAAAGTGAAATTCCCTGATACCACTTTGAGAGAAACTGAATATTTTGAAACAAATCTTTACCTTTTCCTCAGGTTTTCAGGGATGGTAGCACATAGCTGTGATATAAAGGTGGGTAATTTGTCTGCACATACCATAGTTTCCCTTTGAAGCTTCTAGCTCTATTATTGGTAATGGCCACTTGGTATCTTTCCACTCCCCTTAAAGAGTGGAGAAGGTAACAGTTTTTAATCGCTATCAGGTATTTCCGAACTTGAAACAATCAGTTTGGAGAGGCTGAATTTGAGGCAAAAGCAGATTTGGTGCCCTATATCTACTCAGTATCCAAACTTATTTACAGAATCACAGAATCGTAGGGGTTGGAAGGGACCTCAAGAGATCATCGGGTCCAACCCCCCTGCCAAAGCAGCTCCCTAGCTCATATTGCACAGGTAGGTGTCCAGACGAGACTTGAATATCTCCAGAGAAGGAGACTCCACCACCCCCCTGGGCAGCCTGTCCCAGGGCTCTGTCACCCTCACTGGGAAAAAGTTCTTCCGCATGTTGGTGCGGAACTTCCTGTGCTCCAACTTGCAGCCACTGCCCCTAGTCCTGTCCCCACAGACCACTGAAAAGGGGCTGGCCAATTCCCCCTGCATCCCATGCCTAAGATATTTATAAACACTAATTAGATCCCCCCTAAGTCTTCTTTTCTCCAAACTAAACAGTCCCAGTTCACTCAGCCTGTCCTCATA
>VZTU01032341.1:23672-38232 GCA_013400835.1 Zapornia atra | reverse complement strand
TTTGGACACAATTCTGCAAAGAGTGAGCACTGTTATAAAAAAGAACAAACAAGAAAATGTGGACTTGATGGGGGAGTCCTTCAGTCTTCCTAACTTCTGAAGAAGGTTGGAGTTGTACTGAAAAGCATGTCCCTTTGTGTCAAGATGGCACGATTCAGTCCTGCATCCAACCAGCATCCAAAGCACCATCCTGTCACCCTTTCAGCAAGAATCTTGTTTTTGACTAGGAAGAAAAATTCTCATGAGTCTGGATTTTTATATATATCTATATATGTATAAATTGATAGTATATAGTATTGATATATAGTTGAATCGGGTGAATTAGCTTTTTAAAAGAGTAGATAATGGCAGGACAAGGGAGAATGGATTAAAGCTAAAGGAAGGAAGGTTTAGATTAGATATTAGGGGGAAGTTGTTTCCAGAGAGAGTGGTGAGGTGCTGGAACGGGCTGCCCAGAGAGGTGGTGGATGCCCTGTCCCTGGAGGTCTCCAAAGCCAGGTTGGGTGGGGCCCTGGGCAACCTTGTGTAGATCCAGGCCTGGAGGTTGGTGGCCCTGCCTGTGGCAGGGGGGGGTGGAACTCTGTGATCCTTGGGGTCCGTGGGTGTGCATATGCTCTCATTGTGGTATATGAAGAGAGGAGACATTTCATTCATTAAGTCTCTTTCAAAATTATGGGGTGGTTTTTTGAGGCAGTTAGTGAGCCGGTGGGGTTTAGAAAACATTGGAACAGACTTCTGTGGTGGGATCAGTTGACTGTTCAACAGTTACTTATCAGCGCATTGTATAAGTTAGGATTGCAACAGGAAGGAAATTTCCATGGGAGATTGCCCAACAGAATATTCTAGTTGCTCACTCTTAAGTTTTATATAGCTTTAGTGTAAGTTGAATGAAATTGCTTTGTTTTGAATAAATGATCTGCACAAAACTGCGCTGTTCTAGTTTTTGGATTAGAGGTGGGTAGCAGATTTGTCTTTACAAGGAGAAATCCATAGGGATTCTTGATGTCAGAAAAGAAACTAAATACTTAGTTGGTACTTGTAATTTTGGAGACCAGGAATGTTTTTCAGCCTGTGATTCTGCTTCTCTGTCCATGGCACGAAGTCTTGAGTTCATGCCACGTTCTACATCCCTTTTTTTAATTAGACATTGAGCCCCCAGAATAGGAGGAGAACTTCACTGTACACCAGGGGACACTGTAGTCTGATGTCCAGGTCTGCCTCCTTGTTGAAAGCGCATCACGGAACAAGCTCACCTCCCAAAGTTAATGCTGCCATATTGGAGCCATCTGTTGCCAGCTACAGAAAAGGGTCAGAATCTGTCTTTGGAAACTGAGCATACCAAAATAAATCACTTTTACTCAGAAATTAGAATTGCTGGCTTATCAGCTTTTTTTTTTTTTTTTTTCCTTCTGCTTTCTGCCTGGTTTTTGAAAACAGATTTTTGGCAGCTGACCTCTCCCAGATTCCCAGTGTGGAAAGAGCCAAGCTACCTCCCAGATCTGTTGGTTTGCTGGAGCTGATGCTGGTCCCCCAAGCACTGGTCCTGTCCTTTTAGCAGTGAGTCAGAACATGAGAATCCTTGCCATGCATTTCCTTAGGCCATCACTCAGAAGTTAGAACTAATTTTAAAAAAAAAAAGTTACATATATTCTCAGTTTAAAGTCATTCAAGGTTGACTAGGCCGAATGAACTGGGGCTGTTCAGCCTTGAGAAAAGAAGGCTAAGAGGGGATCTTATTAATATTTATAAATATCTTAAGTGTGGGACAAAAGGGTAAATGGCCAGCCCCTTTTCAGTTGTCTGTGGAGACAGGACAAGGGGCTTCAAGTTGGAGCACAGGAAGTTCCCCACCAATATAGGGAACAATTTTTTCACAGTCAGGGTGACAGAGCCCTGGGACAGGCTGCCCAGGGGGGTTGTGGAGTCTCCATCTCTGGAGATATTCCAGCCCCGTCTGAACACCTACCTGTGCGATCTGTCCTAAGGAACCTGTTTTGTCAGGGGTGTTGGAGCCAGTGATCTCTCAAGGTTCCTTCCAAACCCTACAATTCTGTGATTCTGTGACTATGGAGCACCTTGTGGTTTAGCATTCCTAGTCTGAAGACAGTACTTGAGGCCTTTATTTGGCATACCAAAATACTCCAGGCACCATAGACAAGTGTTGTGTTATGCAAGAGCTACTTCTAATTTATTAGAGATTATTGTTTATGTCGAAAGTTAATCACAAATAAATATCCTGTGCTTGTAAGGCAAAAATCATTCTCCTTTTAATAATCCCTCCTATTTTTAAGAGTTCTCAAATTAGATCTAAAGCATGGAGGTTTTTTTAGCCAGAGGTTGCTCCACAAAATGGTTAGTCAACAATATTTTTCTTAAAGAATTGTCGTTTACAGCCACTAATCTTTTTTCTTTGAATTTTCATCTTCGTTATTAGATTAAAAATGTAAACCCCTTCCTTTTCCATCATTGCACTTTTAGTTACAAGCACAGGTAATTGTTCAGGCTGATGAAAATACTGATTAATCTCAAAAAATATTAAGTTTATTGAGCTTGCAAATATTTATTAATGGAAGCATAAATTTGTCTCAGATCTACTTGTTAAAAAAACAGTTGCTGACACTTCATTTTGAAGTCAGTGCCTTGAAGTATGAACTGTGCACTCCTGTTTTTTCTTAGTGCATAAAACATACTTTATTTTAGGTTAAATATTTATTTTAAGCTAAAGCATGAGTTTAGATAACAAGTTACAGTGCAGACTCAGGTAACTTGCTATGATAGTAACTGTAGTACTAAAGGTCTAGGATAAAAAGAACCCCATAAGATTGCATATACAGAATGGTTTGTTCTATCAGTAACATAAAAAAGAGGATGATGTTGCTTGGACTGTGAAAATGTCAATAACATTCTTTCAAAAACTAGAAAATATTAAGTGGAGAAAAATTGGAATGAGAAAAAAAAATTTGCATATTCCTAGAGGTGAAGTGAGTTTGAAATATTGAATTGTTATGGAGAAAAGACTACAGAATCTAAGGAAGCATCGTCTGTAACAAATGGTCTTTGATATCTGTAGCATGTGTATAGGCTGAGAAACAAAATCTTCATTACTCATTTTGAAATACTCTTTTCAGTTTTGCAGTTCCAAATAATTTGGGTTCCCAATTGAAGTTTACATCTGACATAAAATGCAACAAAAGCACATAAACACATTAGGAGATGAGGAGGAGGTGGATAAGAACACCCACGATACATTTGGAAGGGTTTTCTCCAAACACAGTTTTGAAAGATTGATCGTAAAGTTTCTGTATGTTTTTGCAGGTGTCAAAGCACTGGGATTCCACTCAGTGCATAACCAAAAGAGAACGGTCATGTACAGTCAGAAGCATGGTGAGAGACAACTTGAGTCTGCTGAACCTTTCTTTGACTGGGTCTGGCATCTGACAGTATAGAAGTTATAGATGTGCTTATTTCTTGAGTGTCTTTGCTTTACGATGAGCCATTTCAAGTTCTCTCATAGTCAAAATAAGCTTCCAACTCTGAGAAGTGGAATAGGACTGTCACTTGTACTCCTGAGATGTCTTGGAAGAGATTAAACATTACCCTGCTCCTTAGCACCTGGTAGAGAGGCTTTAGTGTTGGCCCAGAACAGTAGGACTTGCTTCCTCTCATGTGGAGTCTCCCTTAAATGCCAGAAAGTTTTCATTGTGTTCGTGATTTCTTTTCTCATTCTTGCAGACAAACAATCCAGCACTGCCAGGGTCACCCTTTTCCTTAGAGTTTAGATGTAAAAGAACATAATAAAAATTACCTCGTGCAAGCAAATGGGAGTAGTAGGTACTTGGAAGTGGTGGCCCAGGGGAGACACTTCCCATGTCCAGTACCACCAGGAGAAAATAAAACCACGGCAAGCACGCATTATGTTGCTTACTACCCCATCTATATTTAAATCTTATGCTGTCACATGCCATATGCTGCTTCTCCTTTGGAGGAGTGTGAAGTATTGGTACGGATTTTATGAGGAAAATGCTTTTGGAGAGGTGCTATGTTGTCACGTGGGGAAGGAAGAAAAGGGTCAGATATGGCATTGTTGGACTTGTCTCCTTTCACAGCGTCTTCTCTTGTGCACAGGCAGCCTGCAAGGCTCCCCTTCCATTTTGAATTTGCTAATATTTCTAGCAGTCAGCACACTGCTGGCTGGGGTGTCTCTAGTTTGTAATTTAAGCTATCAGTTTGATTGAAGGGGAAGGATGTAAATTATTTAAGATTCTTAAGGTTTTCGGAAATTAAATCTGCTTTAACAGGGATGTTAATGGCACAGATAAAACATTTGCATTTCAGAAAAAGCCTTAGCTAGCTATTTTGGATATATTTCTTGGACAATTTTACTTTCATTTCTCTTGTTGAAGGGCTGTCAGAAAGGTTCCCAAACTGGCTGACAACATCATGTCTGCTAAATACATTAGAAGGTGGCTTGAAATTTTGAAACCTGAAATCCTACAAAATAGAGATAAATGGTGAAGATATTTCTGCTGCAGTCATTCAGTCAAAGTTATTTATACTTCATCTGCCTCTTTATTTAATTATGTTGCAATTTAAGATCCAGTTGGAATACAGCTACAAGATGACATATGATGCTTTTAAGCAATAACATTGTGCTGTTCTTTTCTGGAAAAAATAGCGTATGGGATAAATTACACCACAGTTGACAGGCAGGATTAATTTTGACAGTAAGCTTTAAAGCAGTGTGGTTGGGAAAAAAAAAAAGCAGATGTGCATATTTGCTGAAGAATCTGGATTTGCAGATTATTACATGTTATGAATTGCAAATTAAGACTACTTGAAAGCTTCCCCACCTCTCATGCTTGCAACTGTGTTCTTAGTGTACATATCTGAAAAGCTTTTCTCCTACTACATTAGGACATGCTAGAAGAGTAACTCTGAGTTGGCTAGCTAGTTGTTCTATAATCCAGCAACTGAATAATGTCAGACTATAAAAGCATGAATTGTGCTAGTTACCATAAAAAAAAAGGGCAAGAAACATATCTTTGTGAAAGGGAGAAAATTGTGTTTGATGTCTGTTATAATGCTTTTCTTTTAAAACAAAATTGAATATTTCCTGGGGGGAGACCTGCAGGGACAAGTGGAACATGCTGCAGGAGACCTAGGTGAACAGCAGTAGGAACTGCCAGAAATGACTTGGGAACCACTAAAGAAGGGAAAACAGTTCAAGGGCTTTTCATATCTAAGTTTGGGTATCCAGTGACCAGTTTTGCTGTGACTCTCGACAAAAAAACTACGGACTAAGAGAAGTCTAGACCTCTATTTACAAGAGATGCTGACAAAAATAGTGTTACTAGTAGGAGCAGGGAGGTAATTGTCCCCCTGTACTCAGCACTTGTGAGGCCGCATCTCGAGTACTGTGTCCAGTTTTGGGCCCCTCATTACAGGAAAGACATTGAGGCCCTGGAACGCGTTCAGAGGAGGGCTACTAAGCTGGTGAGGGGTCTGGAACACAGGCCTTACGAGGAGCGGCTGAGGGAGCTGGGATTGTTCAGCCTGGAGAAGAGGAGGCTCAGGGGAGACCTTATAGCTCTCTATAACTTCCTGAAGGGAGGTTGTAGTGAACTGGGGGCCGGCCTCTTCTCCCGTGTAGACAGTGACAGAACTAGAGGGAATGGTGTCAAGCTGCGCCAGGGGAGATTCAGGCTGGACATTAGGAAGCACTACTTCTCGGAAAGGGTAGTCAGGCACTGGAATGCACTGCCCAGGGAGGTGGTGGAGTCACCGACCCTGGGGGTGTTCAAGGAAAGACTAGATGTTGTATTGAGGGACATGGTTTAGTGGGAGCTAGTAGTAATAGGTGAATGGTTGGACTGGATGATCTTTTAGGTCTTTTCCAACCTTGATAATTCTGTGATTCTGTGATTACCTAACTTCAACTGTAAGCTGTTAGATTAGGTAGTGATAGATTGCTGTATTTTACCATGTTATTTCACATGTTGTTCTATGTTTGTAAGTTATCATAGAATCACAGAATGGTTTGTGTTGGAAGGGACCTCAAAGATCATCCAGTTCCAGCCCCCACTGCCGTGGGCAGGGACAGACACCCTCCACTAGACCAGGTTGCCCAAAGCCCCATCCAACCTGGCCTTCAACACTGCCAGGGAGGGAGTGTCCACAGCTTCTCTGGGCAGCCTTTGCCAGTGCCTCACCATCCTCACAGGTAAGAATTTCTACAGTGTATCTAATCTACATCTCCCCTCCTTCAGTTTAAAGCCACTGTCCCTTCTATCACTACACTCCCTGACAGAGTCTCTCCACATCTTTAGTGTTGGCCTCTTTCATGTCCTAGGCCTCTGAAAAGTTTCCCTGGAGCCTTCTCTAGGCTAAACAATTGCATACATAATTTTAAATAAACCCCAATTCCTAAATGGTTAAACACCTTTTTCCAACATGTGTTTCTGAATGGGACAACATCTTAGCAGGTCTTTTTTTTTTTCCTTTTTTTTTTTTTTGTTTCTCTCTTGAAACTACAGCAGTGCTTTATCTAACCATAAGCTGAAAAGGTTGTAGCAGACAGGTCTGGAGCAGCAGATGCAAACCAAAAATAATCAGTGTAATTTAGATTAACTAAGGGCTTCACCTCCCACTTGCTGAATATTTGAAAAGGCTAATTAGCATTTTCATTAGATAGTGGAAAATTTTGGTGTAGGTTTTTTCCTTGGGAGGCAGTGACTGAGAAAACTAACACCTTCATCAGCCACTGTGTTCCTCATGCATGGTCAAAGGCCTGGTATGTTGTGCCATTAACTGGGCACATTTGTGTTTCTAATGGAGTTATCAGCACAGAGCAGGTGGCCCATGGACAGACCTGTTCTGCTTCACAGTCAAGCCAGGTTGGCTGCGTTTGACCTGCAGGCTCTGCCCTCAGTTACCCTCATAAAACTCAAGGAAATTTGCAGCTATAGGAAAAGACGGTGCAATTGAAGGCAGAAGTCTGGGGTTAGATTTTGTCTGCAAAAAAGCACATGACCACCAAAACAAAAAACTACAACCCAGTGTGGCTTGATTGTCAAATTCTAGGCTGAATTAAAAAATAACAATTGAACAAAAAAGTGATTGGATTTAAAAATTCAGGTTGTCATTAAAGTACTGGAAAGTAAACTCTCTCTGCCATTTTTTTACACAGGCTTTATTTGGATTATCAGGGTAGTTTATTTCCTTCCCCCCTTCCATTCCTCCGTCTCTCCTTCCCTCCTGGTAGACACCTGCTAATGTAAAGGTGGAACAGTTGCTGACAGATCCTATACATAGTTGATGCAGACTAAAAGCAGAAAAATCCTCCCCAAGGAAATATCTGTTAGCTGAATGCTCATAGTCATTAAAAGGTGAGAGCATGTTTGCCATAGCTTTTAACAACACTGGTCAAACAAAGCAAGACATCTCATGATTAGGTGTAATGTTATAATGTAAACAATATATAGGACAAGCAGAAATAATTTCAGGGTAAGGGCCTAAGATGCAAAATGTTTTGCAGTCGGATCCTTCTCAACATGATGAAGTAATCAAGCCCCACTCCTGCTTCAACACAGGAGAGACAAATTTGAGGCTAATCAGATTAGAAACAAGCATTTTAAGCAATCACAGCATTTTTAGCAGTCAGTCCAAATCTGAAGTTTATTTTCTAGGTAACCAGGTGTGGTGGTTTTGGCCCTAACCAAAGGCCAAATACCCACCAAGCCGCTCGCTCACTCCCCCCTTCAGCCGAAAAGGGGGAGAAAATAGATATTGGGAGGCTTAGGACTTGAGATAAGGACAGAGGGATCACTCTGCAATTAGTGCAATGGGCAAAACAGACGCAGCACAGAATAAAGGAAAGAAAAAGGTGATTTATTACTACTTACTACAACTACTACACCCAGTGAACCGGAACGAGATAAGAAGCGGCCAGGTCTTCAAGCACCTTCCCCCCACCCCCCCCTTCTTAGCAAACCTAAAACTCATCCCGATTTTACTCCCTTCTTCCCCCCCCCAACATGGCGCGGGGAGGGGCAGGGAATGGGCAGTGGGGTTCCGGTGATTCCCAACAAGCTGCTTTTCTTCCCCAGATATTATCACTTCTCCTTCCCCCCACCCCTCGCCTCTTCGCACTCATGACTTTAATCAGAGATTCGCTCCCTTCTTCCCTCCCGTTCGCAGTACAGGGGGGGCAGGGAATGGAGAGTGAGGGGTTTCAGTCCGTTCCTCCCAAGCTGTCTTCCATCTCAGCTGTGGGGGGGGGGATTCCACATACACACACCCTTCCCCTGCGGCACCGTGGGGTCCCACCCACGCGAGAGTCGTGTCCACGACCTTCTGCAGCGTGAGTCCTCTCTATCGGGGAGTCATCCCCTCACCACAGGCCTCTCAGCAGGACTCTCCCCTCCATAGGGTGCTGACGTCCGGGTCCAGACCCCCCGGCCTGGTCACCCGCAAAGTCACAAGTCCCTTGGCAAACCTGCTGAGGCATGGATCAATCTTCACAGGCATAGTTGTCTCTGCTCCCCGTCCTCATCCATGGGCTTCGGGGGGACACCCGTTTCACCATGGACTCCACCACGAGCTGCAGGGGAAACTTTCTCTTCGCATTCTTCATCCCCCCCCTCCTGCAGGCCTGGCCTTGGAGTCTGTGCAGCTTGTTACATCTTCTCACTCCCGCTCCGGTGGCAAAGTGTGCCTGCCAGCAGGTTTTTTTCTCCTATATGTGATTCACAGAGGCGCTATGACCAGCTCTGATAGGCTTGGTCTCAAATTTGGCCTTGAATGTACCAGTGTTTTTTCAAAACATGGGGCTTGCAGAAAGCTGTAACTGCAGCTTACAAGAGCCACTGAAGCAGCAGTTACACTAAACTGCAACACCAGGATAGAATATAAGTTACACATTATTATAAAGTAGTATATGAACTGTCTCTCATTACAGCTGTTTCACCTTCCGTCATGTCAGTACAGAAAGTTAATTTTTCAGTGTAAATTTCCTTTCCCCCAACTCTCCCAGTTACTCATCCTCAATTTTAAGTCTTTCTACACAGAGCTCTAAATAACAAGACTTTGAGCATCTTTGATCTCTTGCTTAACAGTATTAGAATTAGCCTAAGAAAACGATGTTTACTTTCAGAGGATTTTAAGATTTTTTTCTCTTATAAATTTGTCATAGTTGTTAAATTTCAGAAGTTGACAGTAATTTAGGGGGTTACTTTATAGAAACTGGTCTTGCTGAATCATCATTTGTTATTCCACACCTAGCATAAAAATGTACTGGTTGTGTTTTAAAATTAATTCTGTTTTCCAAGCTAGAATCTTCTGTATACTGTATCTGTGAATTTATTGACAGGTCTGCTGCACCTAAATGGGAATACAACAGTATCTCTCCTATAGTAGCACATATCACTGGTCATAAAGTCAAGAAATAATTAACAGGTTAAGAGCCTATTGATACAAGATTGTATACTACTTGGTGGCAAAACTCTAAGCACCCATATAAAGAGTTCACAAGAGTTAGATTTTATGGAGTAGAGAGGAATTTTGTTTTCCTAACACATGTGGCACAGTAGCTTTTGCAGGTAATTAAATAGAAATATTCTAGCTTGATAGGCAGACTTTGAGAAAGCAGGGAGTTCCGTGCATTGTAATTCTGGAGGTGTTGTAGGACATGAGCTACACATATCAAACAAGGCTGCAGGAGTAACAGCAGATTTTTTTCTCTAAGCAAATAAACACTTAGGAGTACCTCTGGGAAGAAGCTCTTCAGAGTTTTTTGAGTATAAGCAAATTCGTATCGTTTAGAAGCATGTAGGAGCTCAAAAGACCAACTGAAGTAAAGGACAACTTAGTAATACACATATATGACATAAAATAGTCTTAAGAATATAAGAAGACAAATTAGGCAAATTTATCACTCTGGAAGAAAAGTGAGATCCATCAGCATCATGGAACAACTAAGGCACCATGGTTATTACGTTGTTACTGTATTAGCAAGACACGGTTGGAAACAATAGAAGACTCATGAGATTATAGTGTAAAGACCAGTATTTGAAAAAATGCAAAGTGTTGCTCAGATTTAAACTCCTGCACTTCAACCATAAAGTAGTAGTATATTAAATTTAATGAGGACATAAACCAGATTGTGGTTATTATGTTAAACTTATACTTGCTTCAGTTTAGGAATGGAACAGTGCACCATAATAAATTTTGAGACAAACTTCAGGAGCATCATTTTCTGGCTAGTTTGTAACTGCCAGACATTGAAAGTAATTTCACTTACAAAAATGAATTGTTCATATTTTGTATAGCTTATAGATCAGTGAACTAAAAGAGTATACACTTTCAGAATTAATTGTGGGACCTAAAAGTCTAAATAAAAATCCTCTATTTAAGAGGAAAACAATGGAATAACTCCTTGAAGTATTACCCCAAACAAGCCACTTGTAGTAAATCCTTTCTATAAACATCTGAATGTGGTATCAGGTGTTTCCAGTGGAAGATCTTGGCCCCACCTTAGCACTCAGCTGTCAGCATTCTTGAGGAGAAATAGATTATGTAAGTTCAGTATGTTTCAAGGGAAAGGAACTTACCTGTGTTAACTACTTATAGGTGTTTCAATGGAAATTTATGGGGTTCTTCGGTATATTAATAGATACAAAGCAGCAGCCTTTGTAAAAGTAAGTTTTCTGCATTTGATTTATTTTTCTGTTGTGGTTGAGCATAGGTTTTTATAAAGCTGTGAAAGATAATGGAGGGAATCAAAGAAACTACTTGGGTTTAGTAGCTGGTTTAATTGTATGCCTTGTTTTAAGGTTCCTAATGGTTCATTAGAATGTCTCTGGAGCTGACTTGCTTGATGCCTTGTTATGTTCTCTTGCTGTACTCCCCCAAAGTTGTTTTATGATTGACATTATGTCTGTGTTATGTCCCTGTCTTGTTTTCCTTATCTGTTTAGTCTTTTCTTTTATACAAGTTGTTTTTTGTGTGAATAAGTAGTTTGGTCCTGATTTTGCAGTTTTCTTGTTAATTGCAAAAATTCCTCTGCAGAATAAATCCACTGATACTAACAATTCTATGTTTGGGATTTATAACTAAATTGTTATTGTAATGAGGGATTGAAGTTACAAATCATCCCTATGGCTTTAGGACAGGCACTTTTTGTATCTGCTCTGTTTGAGCTCCTATTTTCCCATGCAAAATCAGTACTCTGGCCATAGGTTTATAACTTCATGTTTTGTTCTACTTGCCATTTTTTTCTGCTTGGACTGTTATGAGCCTTCTGTGGTGTTGCCTTGTTAGTAAAACTATTGAATATAACTGTGGCAGGATAGGCTCTTCTGAACAGCTTGCCACATGGGTTGTGCTTACAACATGTTCTCAAATAGCCCCTTTGGAGTGAATTATGAAACAGCTTATTCTTCGTAGGAAGCTCTGACTATGATAGCTACGTTGTTGGGATAGCCATTATTTTTGCTTGGATTTTGTACTAGATGAAAGCTTGGGTGGGGATGAGGGAAAAAACAAAGGAGGAGTGCAAAAGTTGTAGCTCATAGTTGTAGATTTACAAGTTTCAATTATTGTTTCAATAATGAGGTCACTAGGTGTTTGTGCAGAGTGTAATGTTTCTGTATCTACTACAGCTGAAACTTCAGTGGGGTGGAACTAGTACTTTGGATGTCTGTGAAGATGTGGGAGATAAAGGAAAGGACGACTTATTCCCTAAGTATTTTAGGCTAAGGTGGAGTCTCATTTTGATGGGTTTTAAGTGGCAAGAGAAGACAAAAGCTGAAGCTGGGAATAAAACCTTACTGCAATGCAGAGATGTAGGCTTGAGTGCACTAAGCTAAGCATGAGGCTGTTACCCTCTTGTATCCAAAGAGCAGTTACCTGGTACCTTCACTCGTCACAACTGGGACCGTAACTGTGGTGTGTGCAGGGGGAAACAGTGGAAGTCCTGTGACTCTGCGTTGTACAGAGGTGCTACCTTTTTGAAATGACTTCTCCATCAGAGGTACAGGGTGCATCTGTTCACCAAAATAGCATTTGGGACTCAGATAGGAGCAGGACTTGGCTCTGTTACGAATTAAATTCAGTGTGTTACTGTGGAGTCTTGTCATTCTTGGGAAACAAAGCCACCAAAACAGCAAGTGTTAAAATGCTGATACTGAGAAGCATAAGAAGGCATCACAAGTTCTCACATTTTTTGGCAAACAATGACAGTGTGAGCAGCACGTGCCTTGCTGGGTGCTGTAGTGTTTTGAGTGAAGCACAGTTTCGAGTGGCAGATTGAATCTAATGACGGTGAAGCTGACAGCATTAGCAGTTGTGGTCTCTCTTGCGCAGCTGAGCAGCTAGAGTCAGCGCTGCATTGCAGTGGCAGCCACGCAAGCATAAAGACATGATCTTGTCCTTGAAGGGCTTCCCACTTGAGTTGACATGTATCCTGGTAAAGGCATCCGCTCTGGGAAGTGGTTCTTGGCTCCGGCACCAGATGGGAGTCTTGTGTTTGAGTTGGTTCAGCTATCTCCATCCCTCTGGAGGGACCTGGCTGTGTCTGCACTGCCCAACGCCTGCTTTGAGTTTTATCCAGGTCTCTTGCAGAACGCTCACAGGGCCTCCAAGGATAGGTAGGCATTTTGTGTGGTACAGAGCTCCTCAAAGGTGAGGTGTGAGTTGGCAGCCACAGGAGTGAGAGGATGGCATGGTGTTGACTCAATTGCATCGTGTCCTGGGGTGATTGAGGGTGGAAAGCAGCACTTGAGTTACTGTTGAAGGTACAGGGGGAAAAAGTGTGAAATCTGATGTGATCTCACAATTTTCCCTTGTCTTCAGGGCACCTTGCAGCACAGAGTATTTGGCTTAAAGCTTCATGTTTGAGCAAACCAACTGGATAAGGCAGTGAAAGCCAACAGGAATACTTGGGAGTTAGTTTGTAGGCACAGGGTGTGTGAACAGGGATGAGGCTTTGGACTGGAATTGGAAGCAAGTGGCAGGTTGAAAGGCATCACATGGGGTTTACAAACATTTTTATGTTGATGACTTGAAAAGCACCAGCTACGTACCCGCAGTGAGCAAGAGAAAGCTGCTAAATTACTCCATATGCTGAAGTAAACTGCTGAGGACATTTTTAAAAAGGAAAGTAAGCGTGAGAAGACCTTTGTGCCTGACTCCTGCATTTCTCTAGAGGACCTTGAAGGCAGTTGTAGCCACTCAGGCTGATAGCATGGGAAGCAAAGGATTAAATTAATAACAGGAAAGTTTCAGGGTGTGTAGGGAGAGCTCTAGCTGTAGTTAGTTATTTGGAAGCTGGTCACATCTAACAGCAACTGTGTCTTCTCGCTTATGTAAATGAATTAGTCTTACTGATGAAGAGGGAGTTGCCTTCTCGATGAAGAGCGAGCTCCTGCAGAGATGCTGGACCATCTTTTTCAGTCTGATGAATGTGGGAGTTTCAGCATCTTGTTTTTATGGCTCATTTCCTTTCTGTTCACGCACAAAGTAGGACAAAAATCATTCATTTTATCGATGCAAAATGGAACATTTTTGAATCACTGTTTATATTTAGCAGAATGCATCTTTAAGTAAAGCGATTTGGCTGTTCCTAAAGACAACTTAGTATTCATTAATGAAGTTATAGCTTATTTCCAGTATTATGCAGGAGTATGACAAAAGTTATGTGCTGTAAATTACTTGGATTATTCTTTGTGTCAAATAAGGAGTTTGGCAATGCTGCTCTTAATTCATGATTGAACTCTTATGGGGCACTTGGATTTCACTGCCTTTCCTTTGTATTTAATTAATGAGAAAAACCTAGACTCTGAATTTCAAAGCCAGAACTGTTTCCCTCATAGTATCAGGACATATTTCCACAATTGGGTTCTCAAATTACCCGCTGATTAAAAGTGTCACGATGAAAAAGACATTGTAATCCTTTTTCTTGTCAGGATACGTGAAATTTCACGTTGCAGTTTAATATTGTTAATGTAATAACTTATATGCTGGGCTAAAAAAAGAGACATTTCGAAGAGCAGAGTCACAACCTACGCCTGGGTATGACTGTGGGATTGGGGTGCTGATGGTGCTGATGTTCTCCTGTTCTGTAGTTACTGAGTGTGTAGTGACGCTTCTTTTATTTCCTTTTTTCATAAAAAAAAACCCCACAACTGTTAGTCTCTGACTTGAAAAAAAGGTCATTGTCCAACAGTAGCAAACATAGGCATGTGCTATGGTGCCAGGCAGTTGCCTCCTGGATTCTCTGATGCATTTTTCCTGTAGCCCAGAGGAAGCAATGTGTGCATCACTGATCCTGAAATGACACCAAATGCAAAATACTGTTGTGAGAACTCCAAATCAGTAGAACTAAATCATTCTCTGTTGTCGGGGAAGGCAGCAGGCCTGCCGGCGGCCTAGCTCTCTTCTCCCAAGATTTAGGCCCTGACAATATTCTTCTGTTCCCATGAGAAAGGAGAAGTTACTCGTGCTGAGAGGATCCTAATAATCACATTCTCAAAACACAGTGGCCTTGTTGATAGGGGTACAGGCT
>VZTU01032341.1:0-23507 GCA_013400835.1 Zapornia atra | reverse complement strand
TTTTTAGCTTGCCACGTTTGCAGTAATAAAGGTATAGAATCTGTGTGATTTCACCTCATAAAATGGCTTCACGTAAAATTCATATCGAATTGCGTGTTGCTCTCTGCTGGTCGCTTTACTCTGTAGCACTTGGTACTTAAGATGCTTTTAAGGGATTTTCTGTTGGTTTGTCTTGACTTCTCTGGCTTCTCAAAGCCTGTAGGTAAGTGAGGCTCAATGTGCTGCACGAGAAACAAGATGAAGTATTTAATCCAAGCAGTGGTTTAAGAGTATATTACACAAATCTTGATATAAACTGTGCTTGGTTACGAGCTATATGTGTGTGTGTGTGTGTAATAATCTAGTACAATAGGTGTTATTTTTTGCAACATTTACAAGATAGATGTTTTTGTCCCCTTTGCTTTGTTGCACTTATAAATGTGACTTTTTGCCCCAATGTTTAGTTTTTCCACTTGATCACATTGAAAAGCAAAGGTGACTCATGCCACTTTGGTGGTTAAGAGTGTGGACGGTGCTTGCAGAAAGACAAAGTTCCTGAACACATGCTTCTGCTCTCCATAATCTGGTATACCACAGTTAGAGCCACCAGCTTCCTCAGGAGTGGATGTTTTAACCTAAGCTATATCTATTTCATTGATAGTGCTGATCAACTCATTTCACTCTTCCAGCAATTTCCCTTTAAAAAGAAATAGAAATATTTAATTCACAGGGTTAGCTTTTAAGAGGTCCAGCAGTGAAGCTCATGATGACATGCTTGCACTGCTCTAGAACAATGCTAGAGGAGATAAAGGGAAGAGAAAGTCTATTATTGTAGGAAGACTTGAAGTAGTCGGGCACAGGTGTGGGAGTGGGGAGGGGAATAATCTTATGTGTCTCTGCATCAGGATGATCCCTATGTTCTTCTATGTAATTTCTACAGACTTGAAGCTGTATTATAAAGCCTTACCAAAAATTATTCCTTCCTTTCTCATAATCCTCTGTCAGTACACTGGGTTTTTCAGTTAACTTGCAAGGATTGTATCTGTACTAGGGCAAGAGATGGCTGGGGTTGGCTTTTTTGGGGTGGGTTGTTTGAGGTTTTTTTTGTATTTTCATTTAAAACAATTTTATGTCTGTTCCTTTGCAACATTCAGAGTGCCTTAACCCATGTGCACATGAAGCAGGTGCTGAACTTCCCTGTGTTCCCCCTTTTAGTGCTAAAGTTTAAAGAAAGCCCTGAAATTGTGTGTGACACAGACAGGTAAATTCTGTAGATGTAACTTGGCTGCTGTAACACCTTCTACGGAATGGCAAAACCTGAAGGGTTCCAGCCCCCAGTTATGCTGTTTCACTTACCAAATTGATAACACCTTACTTGAAACACCTTCTGTACTTGTGCACCTCACGCTCTCACCCACTTTCAAGAAGCTGCATATATTTAGTAATTCCCTGCTCCAGTGCTTGCATTTACCATTAATGCAGTTTAGAGTTACCTAGCTTTATGTGACTTATGCAGAAAAATGTTAGCTTTTTCTGACCTTCCCCCCCTCTCCAACCTTACCCCTGAGCATCCTCCTAAAGGGGACCTTCCATCCTCTGTCCTCTCCTGCTGTGACATCCTCATGGCACTGCTTCTGTAAGGTATGTCCTGTTCTCCCCATCTCTCTTTTTAGAAAGAAATGTTTCACTGAAAGAGTTGTCAGGGCCTGGAACAGGCTGCCCAGGGAGGTGGTTGAGTCACCAACCCTGGATGTATTTAAAAGATGGGTAGATGAGGTACTTAGGGATATGGTTTAGCATAGGACGGGAGGGGTTGGGCTTGATGATCTTAAAGGTCTTTTCCAACCTTGTGATTCTCCATGTCTGGAGCTGGGCTGACGAGATGCTTCCCGTGCAGCACGAAAGAGGCGCCTTGAAGTGGCTGCTCGGAGGGCCAAGCGGTGGCTGGGTATCTGCTTCCAGAGCTGCTTTCAGAAAGCAAAGCTTTGAAGTGCTTCAAAGAACCCAGTGGTATGCCTACCTTTTGATAAAAAGGATGTTTGGTACAAATAGGAGAATATACTGAAATACTAAGATAAGCAAATTTTGTGGTGGTGAAACAATGATTCCTGGGGGAGAGCTGATGGTGACCAAAGCGTACCTAAGCAAGACCGTACTTTCACCCAGTCCATAACAGCTGAATAAACAAACAACCTTGATTCAAAAGAAAGTGGAGCCAAGTGTGGTGGTGACTGTTGGTGGTACTGCCCTGTAGTAGAAGAGACAAGTTACTCATAAAGCTGAGATCTTCATGCCACTGAGTTTTCTTAAATGTCGGATCAAATGGGTTTGGTCTTACAGATTTTACTGCCAGTACCTAACAAATAATGGGACTAGCTGTATCTTTTTAAGTGGATAACTTCTGTAAAAATGTGTTTTACTTATGTTGAGGTTTTGATTTTTACTCTGGAAAAATGAGGTTGGGGTTTTGGCAGAGGGGATCTATATGTGACATAACAGAACTTAGTTCATCTCATGCCAAACATCAGCACTTGATATCAATAATCTTTGACTCAAATATTGCTCTTGAGTGCATTTATTGTTCCCATTGTTCCAGCACACAGCAGGAAAAAGAGACTTTAACAATTGCTAGCAGAGAAAATCTGCACACAGTGGGAGCTGAAACAGTTCTTGCAGTTGTGTAACAAAACCCCAAAATGTTGGCAACACTCTGGACCTGGAAGGGGATTTTTGTTGTTGAATGCTAGCAGTGGTTTCAGGCTGCTGCACATCATTCTTTTCCTTCTGTGTGTGGTACTGAGTTACGCTGCATGTATCAAATGTCATCCTTAAGGGACGTGTTCTTTCTCCCCCCCAGCCCCAATGGGAATATATGACTGGTAAATCGTGACAGTGTGAATTTGAATTTCCCTACTGAATGGCTGGCAGTGTGAACCTGCGTGATACACTTGTACTGTGTAGTCAGATCAGGCTTTTCTAGCATTCAGTGGTGCTAGCCTCTGTTTTGGAGCATGTGTATGTTTTAAGGGAAAAGAAGATCCAGGATATATCCCTTCAGTTTCTTTCTAGTAAGAGTGACTAAAGCACAGAATGTTCTCTTCCCTCCTGTACCCCTCCCTGTTGTTTTAACCACAAACCATACTTAGAAAAAGCAACATCACTTCCCAAGACAAATAGTTTTAATTAAACTTCAGGTGACTATCCATCTGTCTTTAAAGGATGAGGAAGATCATTTGGGAAACGGAGGTATTTCTGAGGAAAGCACAGGATGATGTCTCCCCTGCGCCTAGTTAAGGCAACCTAGTTCTTCACATTTGGGAAGGTAAACTGAAGCTTTTCTTGGCTTAGGTATGTTGTTGTCTTGATGCTGTATGAAAGTGGAAGGTGATGAGACTTGGTACCTTGAGGAGGACATGAAAAAAGAGAAAAACTTCCCCTTCTGTGTGTACTCTGTCTTCCCAGTCTTCCATGGAGGAGACCTGCTGGAGGCAGCCCTATTGCTGGCTGTGCGTAAGCGAGTGCCTAGGGTCCCCAGACCTAAGAAATCGTTTCAATGCCACTGTTTCCACTAAACCCAAGCTCCCATCTGTTAGACTGTGGCAAGCCTTCAGACCAGCCTCGAGGCTGTTAGAGGTGCAGGTCAAAGCAGGAGATACATTCCAGCTCCTGTTCAGGCCCGTCTGCTTTGCAGCAAACATACAGGGAAAAGAGCTTAAGCGCTGGCAGCTCCGTGGTGGCTTTGCCATAGGCGTGCTGTACTCAGTAGTAACACAGCAGGCATACAGCACCTCCCTCCCACCCTCAGCTAGGGTAAAGCGTGCCAGCGCAGACAGCCGTGGGAGATGCTGTGCAGAGAGTGTCTAAGCACGCTGTGGAGCTTTGCTTGGGTAGACTGATGCTCATCAGCTGAGGGAAGGCAGTTGCCTGATAATCGTGCAGTGAAGACACATACTCTGACTTCTGATTGACCCATGAGGCACTTACATTTTTTAAATCTCCCTTAAGATTTTGGTAATAGAGTTTGAATCAAGGGGCAAGAGTCAGGGTTAGAAAGGGACTTCTTTATTGGGAACTGAACCACAGCAAAACTTCTCACCTAGCAGATGGGTGAGTTTTCTAACGTGTTCCCTCGAGTCTCTCAAGCATTTCTTTCAATTTAGTAATTTCTTGCAGAAATGTTGTCTCTTCTAGAGTGTTTGCTTGCTTCATTTCAGGAGGTTGGATCCATGTGTGGGTCATTTCAAAGGATTTTGAAAGGATCCACTCAGTGGTGATATATTGCTCTGACTTTATTGTTCCAGATATTAGGATTTAAGTAAGTTGTCAGCCTGAGAATAAATGCTCCACCCACAAGAATAAACTTGCCTGGTTTCAGTCCAGCTTAAAACACTTTTTGTTCTCTGTGCACTCACCTGTTTGCATATTGTAATGGGAGCAACAGTGTTCACTACCTTTATCAGCATGTCTACCTGGTGCACGAGACCTCTTCTGTTTATGTTGCTGCTTCTGGAGAGACAGCCAGACTGAATCAGTGGTGCAGCAATCATGTTTTATAATACTGCAAGAAAGATGTTCCCTTGACTCATCATTTTCAGGAAGAGAGTCTAGGTGTAGAGAGTTCCACACGCTGCCAGGTAGCATCCGCCTACGCAGCAGAAGCAGCGGTGCTGCTCTCCTAGCAGACCTATAGCATGGGGAAAATGGAATGACAGCTTTTGGAACACATAATGGCAAGACAGTTGGCACTTGTGGCTACAACAAAGCGGGGGGGGTTCTGTTGTAGGAAATGTGGCTGACAAAGTCTATGCTTACTCTGGTTTTTTGGTCCTTTTTAGGTAGGAGTTGTAAAGAACAACTTCCACCCGCTTAGCACCGGAGCGGGCTCTCAGTGAAGAACACGTCTTGCTGCTGCTTCTGCAGCTTTCCCAAAGAGCTGGAAAAATGCTAGCTGCTGCTCCTCCTCTTCCATCACTGAGAACAAAATCTCTTATTAATTTGTTCATCAAAGTGTCTTTTAAATCCTGCCATAATATTTAATGAAAGGCTGTCATGAGAAAGGTCTAAGTCTGTGTAAGATTCAACCCCAGAAATGTTCATACTTAAAACTGTAGTCAGTTCTTCACTGTTACCCAACAGTGTCTCCTTTGCAACTGAGCTGTCTCCACAGATGTAGTCATTTAATGGATAATAACTTTCAGGCCTTAGATGGAGGGCAGGATAGAAAAGTGCTGGGAGTGGAACAAGTGAAGTCTGTACAGGTGGTGTTACACTTGATAAAATAATTCCATAATGGCTCTTAGGGGCAAAGAACTTACTGATACAGTGTAGCTTGGTTTTGTGGGACTTCAGCAGAATCTTGTTTCCCAGGGGATGGCATTGGAAGGTGTCCAGGTTGCCTTCACAATCCCACACAACTTCCACCAAATGCGTTCTTTCCTACAGGAAAGGGGCAGAGGTCACAAGAGAGTGTAAGGATAGGACAAGGGGTAATGGCTTCAAGCTGAAAGAGGGCAGGTTTAGATCAGATGTTAGGAAGAAATTCTTTACTATGAGAGTGGTGAGGACCTGGCACAGGTTGCCCAGAGAGGTTGTGGAAACCCCATCCCTGGAGGTATTTAAGGCCAGGTTAGATGGGGTTTTGGGCAACTCGATCTAGTGAGGGTGTCCCTGCCTGTGGCAGGGGGGTTGGAAACTAAGGTTATCTTTGAGGTCCCTTCCAATCCAAATCATTCTATGGTTCTACAGGCTGCTTCACTGGCATCATTTGTAGATGACCTTCTCCAACCTCATTTTCATAATTTCTCCCCCACACACTTAATATTTTCTGTTGTCAGAAGTCTGATTTCCAAAGATGATCTCTCCTACAAGCAAACCAAAGCTAAGTTCTTTGTATGATTTAAACCTAGATACAGATTATTTTTTCCTTATCTTCTTCTAGTTTATCTTAAAAACCAAACTTTGCTTACTCCAGTAGAATCAACTGGAGAAGAGGTTACATGCAATTGTTCTGTGAAAGATAAACCCTTACCTCCTGAGTCTCTGTACTCTCTTTCTAGTTCCAGTCTCTCTTTCTAGTTCCAGTACCCTTTGCCTTGTCTAAAATAATAAGGAAAAAACCCCAACAACCCAGAAGTGCTGAAATAGATTTTTTTTTTTTTTTAACTTCCTTGAGTAGGGGTACTAAATTGGAGAAAATTGTCTTTGGGGTACAAAAATGGCTTATTTGTAGACATAACCTTGTCATCTCTATGAACTGAATTGAAAAACTGACTACAAATTCACAGGATGAATTTGGGTAAAGGAGGGTTTAAAGATGGGTAGAGGAGGATTTATTTGTACAATTGACAACTGTGTAGACAGGTGTGATTTTTTTTTTTCTTCAACTTGCAAACTAATTGCCTGTGTGGTAGGCTGTGCTGTTTTCTGAAAGTCCATGTGCTTTCATAGAAAACTGTCAATGCAAGGCACAGTTTTGGTGAAGCTGGTCTGCTAATTAGGATCTGTCATAAAGAACTACTGGCAGACTCCTTAATTATTTTTTTCCTTAAGACTTTTTTTCCCCCAAAATTAACTGTTTGGGCATAGCAGGACCACCTTCCACACACAAAGGGAGCCTGTATTTCAGACTGATTTTAAGATACATTTAATTGCTTTCTGTGAGCAAGGGTCATCAAGAAAACATTGATTCATGTCTAAAACTTGAGCAAGGATTTCTCAGAAGCTAGAGACTCCCTGCTATCAGGGAAGGGCTGGAAGGGCTTTCTGCATCTCCCTGAGCTGTCAAAGCATGATAAATTGTTCAGTAAACATGCATGAGCTGATGCTGTAGGGACTCGTTTGAGCTTTGTGCTGGGACTCCCAGAGGATCCCAGGCTTGCTAGACACAATTCAGCTCAAGCCTCTTCAGGCTTTATCCAGCTAACTATGAACTCTGATTGGAAAGGATACAGAGCTGGTTGCAGGTAGATAGATTTCTCCCTCTGAAATCAATGCTGCTTTCCAGGCTTATGCATGAAGGACTCGCTCTTTATGACTATGTGAGAGTGAAGTGAAGGTGGTAGGACAGAAGGTTGTTCTGCTTGCTGTGGTAAAGATGTGTGACCTCCTTTCTGCTTCTGTACTGGTTACCAGAGACTTGAAATGGAAGCTTCTGAATGCAACAGGAAGTGTTCTGCTTTTCAGGATGTTTATGCTATAGGTGATAACAAGTAGTACTGCCAGTAAATAAGCAGCTCAGAAGGCAGTTGCTCTTACTGTTTTACTTTTCTTTTTAATGCAAACTATTGTCTTCCCTGAGGAAGGTGGTTATATTAGGAAAAAATTCTTCACTATGAGGGCGGTGAGGCACTGGAACAGGCTGCCCAGGACGTGGTGGAGGCCCCATCCCAGGAGGTGTTCAGGGCCAGATTGGATGGGGCCTTGAGCAGCCTGGTCTACTGAGAGGTGTCCCTGCCCATGGCAGGGGGGTTGGAATTGATGATCTTTGAGGTGCCTTCCAGCCCTAACCATTCTATGATTCTATGAAATTCTGGATAGAAGCCAAAATTGAAGTACATGAGTTCTCATAATTAAGTATTAGGAAATGCCCTGTTGCCTTAATCGATTTTTAAAACCAGCATAACTGAGTTTACAAAGGGTTTGCTTTAGGACAGTAAGTTTCTTAAAAGCAGGAATTAATTTCTGACTTGTGCAAGGCAGCAAGAGAAAGGTAATAGGAAATAGCTAGGAAGAGAAGGGTAAGTAAATAACCAAAGTGAAGTGAAAAAAAAAGCTTTAATGTGTCCAGTATAACTTGAAATAATAGATTGGGTTCTTTAAATATGGATCTGATGTGGTGCTTGTGAAAAATGAGCCTTGCCAATGACTTCAGCAGAGGCCAGGTTGGATTTTTTTTTTCTTATTATTTAAATAAACTGGAAAATGGAAAGTAACAGAAGAAGATAAAGCTGTGATTGCTTGCCTTCAAAGGGACTCTTGCCTAGTTTGGCATACTTAGATAGTAACCTTGGGGTTGTGCGTGGAGAGACTTTGACAAATTGAGCTCCATGTTAGTGGGTTCTCACTGTATTGCTGTTTTATGGTGTTTATTCACCCATAGGCACCTACACCTGGGCTTAACAGAGGTGTTCAAATTGCCATTATAGTTGGTGATGGCATAGTAAATTTAGTCTGTGGGGTCTAGAGTGCAAATGCCTGACCAGATATTGGCTAGAGGAAAGGTGCTCTGAGATCTAACTGTGTCTTGCAGCGGGAATTCAAACTCTTCAGACTCATTTCAGGAGGCAAAACAGAAAGCTGTTTGAGGGTGGGACAGGGCAGGATGGGATTGAGCTACAGGTTGAAGTTCTATCTCCTACATCACATGGTTACTGTACCTCATTCATGTGAAGTAATAAAATTCCTCTCCATCCTTTATTCACTACTGACTAAATCATTAATCCAGCCTGTTGACTCATAATAAATAGTCTTGTCTAAAGCATAAGAAAGTTGTGTTTTGATCGACAGTCACAGAAAAAACAGCATACATTAATTGCTCTAGCTCATTTTGTGGTCAAAAAAATAATCAGCATAAGACCCAGAGTAAGTATTTCAATATTACATAGCTATCTAGGATTTGAAGATCCCTGACTCTCCCAACACAGTACTCCTACATCAGGATCTTGTGTGCTATTTAGAGTCCATCTCTCTGTTGAAAACAAGGATGTCAAAGAGTCAACTTGAATAATTATTTTTTTTTTAAATATTGAACTTGATTGTTGCTTAAGTAGCTGTGACGTAGTCTTACAGGATAGCAATATCCTTGCTGTCCCTGCAGTGGTTTAAGAATTGTTTCTGTGCATGAGGGTTGTGTAACGCTCCTTGAATTCAAACACTTCATCATTTCAGTCCTTGAAGGCACACAAAAGATATCCCAGCTTGGTAGTAAAACACCCTTGAAAACACACTGTGGAAGGAGGTGAGGGATAGTTCTTATGTATTTAGAAAATGTGATGTCTTTACATCTAGAAGCTGTGGAACGTGCACAGTGAGACAAGCTCACCGCTGTCCTGCTGAGGATACAGCTCCGTCTTGTTGCTCTGGCAAAGCCCAGCTGTCAAGTCTGGGATTTGGCTGCAGAGGCAGCATGTCAGCTAGGGAAATGTTTCCCAGTGATTTCAGTTTTCTTAAATAGAGTATGGTATTGAATGACACATCCTGCAAAGTGTAAATATGAACAGGTCAAGCTTAAAACACACTGACTTGCTATAGCGTTGGTGGTAATGAATAATGTAGTCTTTGTGTGATCTTATCAGCTGCTTGAATTATTTGGCTTAATGCTCTAGAGAGCTATAACTGTAACCAATGAAATGCTGCCACGTGTGTGTGGCTAAGAGGGAGCAGGAAGGAGATACTGAACTTCTGAAACAAAGTGGTCTTCACCCTGCCTGAATGACTAACGCTGTTAGTGTTTATGTAAAATGGTAACACAGCTTCTCATTCAGTAATGGGGAAAAACCTCCAGATTGCTGCAGAGCAAACACTCCTGTCATTTCATGAGTTACAGACTTTCTTGTTGTCATCCACTTCCTTCTGTTTAAAAGAGATAAGAAAGTTGCATTGTAACGTGCTGGATAGCTCAGAAGATTCTGCTGGGCCTTCAGCATTCCCTGGAAAATGAACGTGAAACTGTCCAGTGAGATGAAGCAGAAGGAAGAGGGAAGGGAAAACACAAAAAATGCACAGTAAGAATTTCTTTCATATAAAGAAATTCACCAAGTTTTTGGTTGGTGTTTTTTAAACCCTCTTTTTAGTTTTCCAGCTTCTCCTATGGTCTCAGCTAGTTGCTGGGCAAGAAACAGTGTGTTACGCCAACTGCAGCTGATGTTTGCTGTGCACACACTTGTGTGTGTGTTGGCCAGCTGAGCAGAACAGATGCCTTCAGGACGTGCTTGATAGTTCCCCTCTGTGTGGGCATCTCTGCTCTGCACAGCCACTTTCTCACTTTTCCTTCTCTACTCTCCCCTTGCCCTTCCCCAAGGAAGGTCACTCTTAAAGTGGTCAAATTCAGTGGAAGACACAGGCACTAGATGCTTATGAGAATGGGGAAGATAAGAAGGAACTGATGGTGCTATTTCAGAACCTTTCTCTTTTGTTTAGATTTTTTAAAAATATTTTTTAAGGAAATACGGCTTACAGGGTGTCTGTAAGGGAGTCCTTGCTGTTTTACGTGGGACCTGTGATTATTCCTTCCAGTCCCATGGCCTGGGCATGTATCTGTTCCACTGTGAGAAGATCCCATAGAAAGGCAGATGCAGTACCTCTAAGCTAGCTGTGGAGATCCCAATAAGGTCTTTCATTCAGTTTTCTGAATAAGAGGGTGTTTTCTTCCAAACACTCTGGCCTTCTGCTGTCTAGAAAATGGGGAGCTCAGTTTTCCCCTGGGATGATCAAATATCTGAAGTGAGGAATGGATTAAGTGCTGCACATCAGGTAGCTTCTAGCCAAAGAAGGGCACTGAACGTATGTTCTCTCTCTGAGCTTGAGGATGTAATTTCTCAGTATTATTCTGCCATTGCTTAAGACATTGTGGATGGGACACAACAGCTCATGTTGTGAGCATCATTCTATATGTACCCAACAGCCTACCAGAAAAAGGACGCATTAGCAGTAACTGAGACACACCTCTGTGAGTGACAGGGCTTGTCTAAGACCAGAACTGAGTCAGGCAACGTGGAATTCCAGTCTGAATTCCGTTTCAAAGCACTAGTTTTATGTTAAAAGGAAAAAAAAAAAGTGCATTGTTACATTGGTGGATGAGAAACTTAACATGAGCCAGCAGTGTGCTCTTGCAGCTCGCAAGGCCAATGGGATCCTGGGCTCCATCAGAAGAGGGGTGGCCAGTCGGGACAGGGAGGGGATTGTCCCTCTCTACTCTGCCCTCGTGAGGCCCCATCTGGAGTCCTGTGTCCAGATCTGGGGCCCCCAATACAAGAAAGATGGGGAACTGTTGGAGAGGGTTCAGAGGAGGGCCACGAGGATGATTAGAGGGCTGGAGCACCTGCCCTACAAAGAGAGTCTGAGGGAGCTGGGCTTGTTCAGCCTGGAGAAGAGAAGGCTGCGGGGGGACCTCATTGCAGCCTCCCAGTCCCTGAAGGGAGCATACAAACAGGAGGGGATTCAACTTTTTAGAAGAGCAGACAATGGCAGGACAAGGGGGAATGGATTAAAACTAAAGGAAGGAAGGTTTAGATTAGACATTAGGGGGAAGTTTTTTTACAGAGAGAGTGGTGAGGTGCTGGAACAGGCTGCCCAGAGAAGTAGTGGATGCCCCATCCCTGGAAGTGTTCAAGGCCAGGTTGGATGGGGCCCTGGGCAACCTTGTGTAGATCCAGGCCTGGAGGTTGGTGGCCCTGCCTGTGGCAGGGTGGTTGGAGCTCTAAGATCCTTGGGGTCCCTTCCAACCCATGCCATTCTATGATTCTGTTATTGTAGTAGTTTCATTCTGTGAAATTAATGCTTTGTAGACACAGATCACCTTTATTTCCTGTCCTGGAATTTAATAGGAACCAAAGGGTATATGAAAATTAAATCTGTCAAGTCCTAGTTATCGCCACAAGCACTTGTTTACCAGAACATAATCAGTAGGAACACTATTGTGAATGATTAAGTTGGCTGTGCTTTCAGCAGAAGTTAAGATAACCACACATGCAGTCTCCTGAGTTGTCTCATTTTTGAATCCTCAGAACAAGCGTTTTGAGAACAACTGAATCTCCTCCCAGCCCTATTGAGTTGGACTGAAGAACCATAGTTAGGCAGATAACTTCCTTCCTAACAGATGATGCTTTTTTTCAAGTTCCTCAAGAGCCTGTTATTACACAGGAGCTGTGGAGAATTTATTTTGGCTTTGCAAAAGCATCAGAGAAAGGCTTTGTCTTGGCTTCTTGCAAGGTGAGATGAGATGAGCAAGCTTTCTTGGCGTTCTGCTCTGTATTTATGAAGCTGTTCCATTGAGTGGTAGCGAATGTAAATGGCCTGATGTCCTGTCTGTTGTTCCTCAGCCACCACAAATTAGTTTGTGCTCTTCATGCTACTTATGTGCTATGTAATATAAATAGACTTTACTAGGGAATGAAGGATCTGAAAACTGATTTTTTTTTTTTTTTTGAAGTATGAAGAAACAGAACCTGATATCTAAAAATGAACTAGGATATAAAATGAGTCTGACTTAAGAAACTTGGAGCTTTTGGGTTTTTTTTTTTATGTGGTTCTCCCCAAACTTTTGATAGTGCTTGCTAGTGCTTTCAAATGTTTCCAGGCAGAAACATCTCCAAGTTTACCCTCAAGTTTACATGGTTACAATGTTTTCAATTCCGTAGTGGCTAAAAACTCAGTACTGCATTAAAAAAAAAAAAAAAAGTAGCATTTGATGTGCACATCTCTCTCTTTTTTTCATTACAATATGAAAGTTGTAATAAAGGTCTGATAAAGTCTTGGTGTTTTTGTTGGTTTTTTGAAAAAACAAAAAAGTCAAATAGAAGTAGAGAAGCTTTTAAACGATTATAGTAAACTCCAAAATAACTGCACCCTATTTTTCTGTCACATTATAGCAAAGACCTCTTTGTTTAAATAAGTGAGATAATCTAGCATTTGAGCAAACTCAATTGCTCCTCCCCTCCACTGCAACAAGTAAAATGAAGAGCATTTCCTTTCTAGCTTCCTAGTCAAGCATGGAGGACAGAAGGACCAAGATAAGTAATCTTTCTGAGGAACAGATGAGCTACTTCAGCTGTCAGGGCTCAGGTGAGAAAAAGTAATTGACTTAAAAGCAGAAAACAATCACACACATGCAAACCTCCAAAAAACTAAACCCTTTTGACTTTAAAGCTAAGCTGCTGCTGTTCTTCAAATATTCTGATACAGAAGAAGCTTTAATGCAAGTGTTACTATTTCTCATGCAATTTTTTTTTCTTTTCCTATTAACCTTTATGATTACTTTATAGAAATCTTACCATATACATCAGCTCAGATCAACCTGTGTAGGCATTTAGAACTGATCCTGCAGCTGGGCTTCAGAGGAAGATCTCTCCATTTGTAGAGACCTGCTGACTGGAGCATATGGTCATCCATACTAGGCTCTACAGCAATCTAAAGAAAAAATCAGGTGTAAAACCAGGATGTGATTGAAGGAAAAAAGAAAAAAAAAGTTTATTTAGCAGTGTGTAATTTCATTTAATAATGAAAATCCTAAGTGTCTCTGGCTTTTAACTGTGTGTGCTAGATTAACCTTGGCCAGCAGTTGGGCACTGACCCAGCCGCTCCCTCACGCCGGAGGGAGGTGAAAATAGGATGGAAAAAAGTTATGGATTGAAGCAGAGACAAGGAGATTGCTCAGCAACTGACCATCATGGGCAAAACAGACTAGCCTTGGGGACGGCTCCCCTACCTCCCCCTCACAGAGCACTCGCTGCCTGGGGATGGAGAATGGGGGTCTGGGTCAGTCCATAGGAGCTTGTCTCTGCCACTTCTTCCCCTTCATGCCATTGCCCTGTTCCAGCGTGGATCCCCAATGGGTGGCAGCTCCCATCAGGAGAGCCTGCTTTACTGTGGTCCCCTCCAAGGGCTGCAGGGGAATCTTTGCTCCACCACGGAGCACCTCCTCCTCTCAGCTTGGTGTCTGCAGGGCTGTGTCCTATGCTCTCTTCCTCTCTCTTGCCTGTGTGGCAACTTTTTTTTCCTCTTAAACCTGTTTTTCCCAGAGATACTCCCAGCTCAGCTGGGGTTCAGCCATGTCCCATGGTGGGTGGGTTGGAGCTGGCTGAAGCCGGCTGTGTCCCACTTCAGGCAGCCCTGGCCTCTCCTCACAGAGACCACCCCTGCTAGAAAATATTGGCACCTACACCAGTACACTGTCAAATTTGTAATTAAAACAGGCTTGTGGGCTCATCAGTGTGGCTTTTTGGAGAGGGAAGAGTAATCAGGAGTATCTACTTCAAAACATAAACTTGAGGTCTAAGCTGTTTTGATGTGTCCCTTTTCTGCTGTATGCAGGATTTCTTTCAGCCCTGTGGGCTGATTCTGTAGTTCCTCTGGTGACACGAGTTGACTGCAGCTGGCATGAGGTTGTGACAGCAGAAAGTATTAAAGTTGAGGAAATTGAATCCTTCAGGAAAAAACCTGAGGGGTGTGCACTCATTCTGCAACTTTCATTGAGAAGGTGGAGGGAGGGAGCAACTCAAACATACCTCAACTAAGCATTGGGTCCCTTATTTCTTCTTGGGCTCTCCCTGCCATCGAGGAGTCTGTTTTTTCCTCTGTTGTCATCTTAGGCTATCAAAGTAAATGCAGGACCTAAATGCAGTATATAATTGTATTGATTTTGTATTAATACACTATTCAAACAGCAATCATCTAAAAACATTTGGCTCCACAGCTAGTAGTCTTTCAGGCTTGTGGGTGTGCAGAGGCTTTGCTGAGCAGCTGCTTGATTAAATCCAAGGGGAGTACAAAAACCTGAAAGCAGCTCTTTCTTTGTTACAGGGCTCAGGAGACATGTTTGTGTCCTGGTAGGAAAGAAAGGCTGCCTTAGTCTGGGGTATTTTATCATGAAAGCATGGTGTGTGTTTTGCTCGATAGCGCAGGGTGGCGTTCGGATAAACGGTGAAATAATATAAATGCAGCTTTGTTGTTGATATGATGAGGGCATGGCACCTCTTGGATTTTATAGAGCAGTTCCCTGCCCTTTTCAGTCTATTAGATTTTTTAAAAAAATTTTCTGACTTGAGAATTCTGAAACTCCATTTTAGCAAGTTTATGAGCCTCGTAGCCATATGTCTGTGTCTGGGGAAATCCTGCTCACATAGCCTCCGAAAGCGCTGGGTAAAGCTGGGGTGACAAAACTTGACAGATTTTGTAAATGAGTGTGTGGAAGTACATTTTTACCTTATGTGGGTGTGAGCCTTGTAGAAGCTAACACTGTCTGCAGTCACATTTATATGCCTCTATAGCAATAAATTATTAGAAGCAAACAATTTTTTGGTGTGTTATCTTGAGAAAATACTGTGGAGGGGGAACTTCCAGGTGCTTCTCTTCCTTCACAGCTGCACGTAGGAACCCTAAGGACCAAACATATAGGGGAGTCCATTTCTGGTAGGGGCTTCATCTGCCCTCTTGTTACCACTTTGGTAATTCTTGAAAATGTGAAGCTTTATAATTGTGCTGCATGGACTTTTGGGATAAGAAACAGGCTGCTTTGTTCACAGCAGTTTTGATCGATGCTCAGGAGTTTTGGGGTTGACAGCAAGTACGAGTGTGCTTTTAGCAGCTGGAGCTGCTCTTTCATCTCTTCCCCAAACTAATATAAGGCCTTAAAATATTAGGCCTTGTTCTGAAGGGAAAAACTCTGCTTGGCTTGAGAGGACCGATACTGTATGAGTCACTGTACTTCTCCTGCTTATTGCCTATATTACTGAGCTGTTAGCTGTGTGAACCATGATTTCAGCTTCTAAGTAGGTTCCTTCTGAGAACTGCAGAATCTAAAGTCCTGTGTTCTCCCATATTTTACCACCATAAGTGATTTGTAAAAGTTTAACTGACATATACTGTGTTCTTATCGGATTATCAGGTCTTGTGACTTGTCACCTACTATAGCTGCAGGTCCTTTCTTCCCCCACCCTGAAAAGCATGGTAAACAAAATCAGAACAACGTGAATAAAAAGCAGTGGATTATTACTACTTCTATCAAATATCTCATTTTACTGTCCATGGCCTTTTTTTTTTTTGCAAAGAATCTTGTAAAACCTGAAGCTGTGATATGTTATAACTATCAAGCAAATAAAGGTGCTATTTTAAAAAAATCTTCTATAGTACATAAATATTCTTCCAACTCTCTGTATGACTCTTTGCAGGATGAAATTGTAGCATATTCCATAAACTGGGTAAGATTACAGGATTATTTTTTTCATAGAATCACGATTTTCTTAGGAGAATAAATGACAGCTCCTTTACTGTAAATTTTTAGACTATGAAATTAGACATAACTGAATGTTTAGGGGGGAGTCCTAATTTCTGTGTAGTAAGTGTGCATCCCCCAGGTTTTATTGAGAGGGGGCTGTTTGTGGAGCTTGTGCATCATGAACAGCTCTTACCTGCTTGGAAATCTATAGCAAGCAATCGGTGTAGCTATATATTATCAATACAAAGACTCTTGGAAAAGTTGCCTGCAGAGATTATTCTGGTAAAATACTTACTGTAGCTAACATATATTACAGCAGCGTGACCTCAATTTGATCTTGATTTCCTGTCTATATTAATTGGTACAGAACAACCAAGTAGAAGAGTAGCGCTGCCTGTTGTTCTTCGCCTGTATCTCTGTGTTTCAGTCTTCAGACACTCGACGTCGGAAATAAGCCTTGTATGTCTTAAATCCTGTATTTCACCTTCATGTCACGTAAGAACACTTGGTATAATGCCAGGATGTTATTACATGACATGTATCTGTTATTACCTAACATGTCTCTTTGAAGTGCTGCCTTAAAATTAGCCTTCTACTTACTATTTATTCGCTTAAACCAGTGACTGATACCCTGAAATGAAGAGCACTCAGCTTTGAATACCTTTTTTTTTTTTTCCTTTTTAACTTGAAAGACTACAATTCCTTGGTTATAACTAAAGATTTCAGACCTGTCAACCCAGCAATTAAAATGCTGTGTCCCCATAATTAACTGAATTTGTAGGTAACAGTTTTAGCTCTTACTTCAGTATGTTCTTAACATGGATTGATTTGTAATGAGTGCTCAAAGCGCTCTCCTCTTACATTGTTGATGTGAAAAGAGGGCAGGTCTCTTAAATTTGCCATTCAGGAGCATTTTTTTACTGCACATCTTAAAAAAACACACTGTTAAGCCTCAGAGTTTTCCTTGCAGCAGCTCTGTGTGTCCTTGTAGAATACCTGTCCACTATGATCAGCCTCAGGGCAGGCGTCATCTAAATAAATTAGGGTAACAGTCATCGTGAAGCTGCTACTAATGGGAAGTAATACAGCTTCTAAAATGTCACATGCTGGTGGGCAATTCCAAATTGTTTAATCCTGAGACTGGTGTTTATACACCATGCATCTTTGAAGTGGACAGAGAGGAGACAGGCTGTACAAGGAGTGTCATAAGCAGAAGGACCTTGGCATGGGTCCTCTATGGTATGGGTCCTCTCATACTTCCTTGCTGCTTGGGAAGGGGAAGCATATTGAAAAAAGAAGATCCCAGATCAAATCCCAGGAAAAAATGGAAATCTCTGCTTGGCACAGTGTGAAGAGCTGTTTGCTGTCTTATGTAGTACAGTTGGTAGAAGCTCCTTTTACGTCACCTCATAGACTGTTCTGAAGTGCAGTACTTTTAGTATGATATTAAGTTGAAGATCCACATCTGAGCTAGTTATTCCCAGTGTTCCCATGAAAGGAAGTAGGATGTAAAAATCTCTTTACGGGATGTAGGTTCAAGCATCTGTGGAGAGCAGCCTCAGCCAGGCATGATGCAACACTGCAGAAAGGTGCTCTCTGTGCCACTTTGAAATTATTTACATACCAAGTACTGGATTTGGGAGCAAACAAGCCTGGGTTTATGTTCTTCTACTGCCTTTGCTTCCTGCAGTGCATCATAATCCCCTTACTGTGGTCCCCCCACTTTAAAAAAAAAATTTAAAAAACCATTAATTTCTACTCTGATCAGCTTGGCTTTAGTTCATCTAAAAATATGGAAATGTTAATTTATTCAGCTTTACTCACTTCTATTCATGTAAACCCCTTATGAATTAAACCCCATCTTGGTCTGTGAATTTAATTGGGCTTCCCAAATGAATTTATGCAAGATACTAAGTTTTTCTGAGAGAGCAAAACCACAGTAATGTGCCAACTTGTATCCTATGCTAGCTCCCTGAGAGCTCATGAACAAGCAGATACGACAGAACCTGGGGCCATGCCAAATAGTTTTAAAATGCCCTAGAGAACAATAAGTCTAACTGGTGCTGTGTATCTTCTGTCATATTTGGGATAACCCCTGATTCCTGTTGTGCCTCCCTCAAGTGTTTCCCCTCCCTCATGTATTTCTACGATATAGAAATGTATAGAACTGTTTTGGATGCCCTTGCAGGTGTCGTAGTTGAAGTTGGAAGCCTGAGGTTTGGTAAGACATACCTTGCCTTCCTGAACATGATGCAGGGAAGCACAGAACATGTATTATGAAATGTACTCACTCTTAGGATACAACTGACGTGTTTCCTCACTGGCTTTGCAAAACAAGTTTCAGCCTTGACTTCAGTGAGAACAGGACATCCAGACATAAATTCCTAATGTAGATAATTCCCAGATAGGCTAAGCTCCCCCAGGGGAGGGAGGGTTGATGGATGTGAGGAATGAATTTCACCCCTCAGGGGAGCTTATTTTCCAGTTTCCGTGAATGTTTACATGTTCACTGCAAACTCTGCTCAGCAAACTGGCTCTCAGTTGCAGAGAGAAATATTTCATAATCTGGGCTATTGTAAGTAAAAAGAAATAACTTCAGCTGTAGAGTGATGGAATTATGGATAAACTGAGTTTTAAGTTCATCAGTCTAGAGAAAGCTGTCATCTTTTATGAGAGAACTCGCATGCTTATTTCTGGAATTTATGTTACATGAAGCCATGTCTTGCAGCTGAGCATGACAAGTAATACCTTAGCTGAAGTGATTTAAGAAACTGCTGTGGTAATCTGAAGTGAATGGGATTTATATTATCCTCAAAGTACCTTATTTAAATGACATGAGAACACTGTTGTGTCAGTGGCAAAACCACTCATCCCTTCTTATCCCTCCCCACATCAGCCCTGAAATAGGAGTTTAGTTTTCGGGACAGACAGGAGCCACCAAGAACCACAGAATGGTTTGGGTTGGAAGGGACCTCAAAGATCATCCAGTTCCAATGCCCCTGCTATGGGCAGGGACACCCTCCACCAGACCAGGTTGCCCAAAGCCCCATCCAACCTGGCCTTGAACACTACTGGGGAGGGGATATACATCACCTCCCTGGGTGGCCTATGCCAGGGCCTCACCACCCTGTTAATGAAGAATTTCTTCCTAACATCTAATCTAAACCTGCCCTCTTTCAGACTGAAGTCGCTACCCCTTGTCCTGTCTCTACACTCCCTGGTGAACAGTCCCTCTCCCAGTTTCCTGCAGGACCCCTTTAAGTATTAGTAGGCCATAATTAGGTCTCCCTGGAACCTTTTCTTCTCCAGGCTGAACAAACCCAGCTCTCTGAACCTGTCCTTACAGGAGAGGCGCTCCAGCCCCCTCATCATCTTTGTGGCCCTCCCCTGGACTGGCTCCAGCAGCTCTAATGTTACAACGGGGATTCCCATGCTGCATCAAAGTATACTTTTCCTGATCCTTAGAAACTGGGGCTGTGCCTCCCTTCTCCTCTACATGCAGGGAAGGTAACCTAATGTACAGGTGCCCAAGGAAGATGTGCTCATAGCAGTAGTAAGATGAAGAAGCTGCTACAGAAGATAGGCTTTGATGTGCTTTAGTGAAGTTAAATTCCAGAAATCCTGGGTATATTTGTGATCATATTGCTAGTACAGGATAACTCTTACTATGAAAGTTATTAGCAATGTTAAGGGCTAGTTAGTTAACACAACCTACCTATTCTGCTTACCTGTGTAGTCTCAAGCCAATTCCAAAAGCTGGTTCCCTAAATCATAACGTGTTTATATAGCAGAGTTTATGCTCTTGGGGGCTGTTGTATAACTCCTGGATGAGAAATATCACATACCAGCCATACTAAATTGACAAAATAAAGGTTAGCAGTACTGAAACAAGTAGTACCTCTGAGCAGCAATCAGTGAAGCACTGCAAATGTTATTCTACCTGTGGTATGTGAAAATGGTCCCTAAAAAACAAACAGAAACTCCTTCCTACCAGTCTTGATTCTCCATATTCATCACCCATTGTGATTTTTTTTTCTCCTTACACAGTAACTGAGTGGTTTTATCCTCCTTTTTTTCCCCTGCAGTTTTATAGGACCCAGATTCATAACCAAAACAAACCATCCTCTCACAAGCTTTTTGGGAATATCTGCAAGTGGCCTCCTGGGTCTTCATCAGAACCCTGGGATGATTTGTCATGTGTCTCACTACTGGCGCAAGAGTCTTGCGCTGGGAAGCTGTTCCTCTGAAAGGACCTTACTGTCTCTATTGACTTACTTGTCTCAAGGCTTTCTGGGAAAGCACTTCCTTTCTGTTGTCCTTGAGTCTTGTGGGTTGTTTGGGGTTTTATTTAATTATTCTTATTAATAGTAACTCTGTAGCTCTTCTGGAATTCTTCTGCCTGAAGAAGTAAAACAGAGTCTCAGAATCATAGGGTCTGGAAGGGACCTTGAGAGATCATCAGGTCTGGAGGATGTCTAGTTAGGTGGAAGCTTCCTGCTCTGCCCAGCACCTGCCTTCAAAGCAGCTGGAAATTCAGCATCAGGATCAGTATGGCTTTGAAATCTTCTTTCACCATGTTTATGCTGTGCTAGTCTTGTTTGCTGATTTGTTTTCTGGGAAAAGTAAATTGTATTACTGGCTGCTTAGGCATTAGATACTGTCACAAGATAATGCAGTTGCTTTTGTGAACCATGAGATTACCAGACAAGCAGAGACTTGTACAGGGCTGTATTTCCAAAGTACTAGAAAACTAATGAATGTTACTTGGCAGGGACAGAGAAGATGTTGAAAGGCTATTAGATTACAGCCCTTTTCGTTTGTTTTTTTTTTCAGTCCATGCACACTGATAAATTGTGTGTATTTGTCTTCCACAGTTTCTTGGTGAATGTCTTTTTGAGAAAGGAGTCTTGAACCTGCTAGTAACTTTTTTGTGTCTCTGCTGCAGTGTCACCTGCTGCTTGACACTGTTCTTTTTGTCCACCTTTCTATAAGCAGAACCTTTTTTCTTTTTGGTAGGTCATAGTCTGAAACCTTTCAATACTGCGGTCAAGAGTTTTCTGGGACAACATCAACATGTGAAACACCTAACTGCCTGGTTTCACATCACCAAGAAAATTCTAGCCCCCTTAGTGAGGCTAAAAGTTATTGCAGTGCCTGACTTTCTCTGGACCACATATATAGACACCTACTAGATTTCTCAGACTGAATAGACTTTGCAGTTTTTCCTGTGTCTCAGAGTGAGTGCTGAATTACTAACTACTAACCATCTCCTTAAGTAATAGGAGGCAGTAGTTATTTATGGAAAATAAGGTGGTGTCATTCATGGAAATCAGATGGAAGTGGTCGTCAGCCAAATGTGAGCTGATAGGCATTTTTGGAGTCATCATGGTCTGGCATGCAGGAGTCACAGAATCATAGAACAGAAGGGGTTGGAAGGGACCTCTTGAGATCATCTAGTCTATCTTCCTCAACCAAGGGAAGGTCTTGCTTTCTCTCTTACCTTCTGGGTCTGAGATTCCTGAGGGTCAGCCTTAGCAATGAAGATATAAGCAAAGGCAGTATTCAGTAACTTCACCTTTTGTGTATCCTGTGTCACTAGCCACCCACCTCATTCAGCAGTGGGCCCACATTTTCCCTAGTCTTCCTTTTGCTACTGATGTACTTTAAGAAGCCCTTCTTGTCTTTGACATCCCTTGCCAGACTTAATTCCAAGGTAGGTCCTTAGCCTTCTTTGTTCCATCCTTGCATACTCTGAATGCATCCTTATATTCCCCCCAAGCACCCAGTCCCTTTTTCAATGTACTATAAAATTCTTTCTTCCATTTGAGCTTTTCTGGAAGCTCCTTGCTCATCCATGCAGGTCTCCTGCCTCATTTGCTTGATTTCTTAGGGGTGCAACTTAGGGATGCACCAATCTTGAGCTTGGAGAAAGGGATGTTTGAATGTTAACCAGCTCTCTTGAACCCCTCCTCCTTCCAGGAGGAGTCTTGAAAGTTTGAAGTCTTCACTAGCAAAAAAAACTCTTAAGGTATGTTTGTTTCATAGTCAATTAGTTCATATCTTTAAACTAAAATCTTGAAAGCTTCTATCTAGAACTACAAAACCCAGCTGCTTTCTTAAACATGACGCGTGAAGCGCTTAATTCAGCCTTAGCACTTGCACCTTAAATCTGCTCAAATGTAGTAAGCTATCTTCTGATCTGTACTTGAGAAGTGGATAGTGACCATAAATGGGCAAAATACTTCAGTGAGCTCGCCAACTGTAGCTTTTTTCTTTTTTTGTTTCCCCCAAGAGGAAATGAATGCAGAGAATGTATTAATTGTTGAGGATTGCCCACGTGACAGTCTGATCTTCTCAGGCAAGCCCTTTTAAAAATAGAGTATGTGTTGAATGGGATGGAGTTTGTAAAAGCAACATCACCTGAATAAATCTCTTCCTGAATTTTTAACATAAGTTCTAGTGCTTCTAACTAGAGGAAATTCCTAGTTAAAAACTTGTGTTTTCAGAGTTTGGAAAACCTTGTGTTAAAAAGCCATTGGAAAGTTTAAGGTGAATTGATGTTGTGAGGGCTGGAGCACCTGCCCTACAAAGAGAGGCTGAGGGAGCTGGGCTTGTTCAGCCTGGAGAAGAGAAGGCTGCGGGGGGACCTCACTGCAGCCTGCCAGTACCTGAAGGGAGCTTATAAGCAGGAGGGGATTCAACTTTTTAAAAGAGCAGATAATGGCAGGACAAGGGGGAATGGATTAAAACTAAAGGAAGGGAGGGTTAGATTAGATATTAGGGGGAAGTTTTTTACAGAAGGAGTGGGGAGGTGCTGGGACAGGCTGCCCAGTGAAGTAGTGGGGGCCCCATCCCTGGAAGTGTTCAAGGCCAGGTTGGATGGGGCCCTGGGCAACCTTGTGTAGATCCAGGCCTGGAGGCTGGTGGCCCTGCCTGTGGCAGGGGGGTTGGAGCTTGATGATCTTTGGGGTCCCTTCCAACCCAGACCATTCTATGATTGTATGAGCAAGCTGTATTTTGTGAAATCTTTCAGTGGGAACTATGTCCCAGACTTGGGGAAAAAAAAAACCCAAACTTGAGACTACTTAAAACTTGAGAGTATGTAACTGGTAGGTGACTGGAGGCTTACTATTCTACATCTTCGGAGAATGTATTGACTGTCAGGAGAGCTCTGTACTGTCCGGTGTAAACATCAACTCTTTCATAAGGGTGGAAAAGCATCACCTTGGCCTGAGCACAGCAGCTAAACACTGACTGCAAAGAACCTTCCTTACTTGAGCAGCATTCCTGTTGCCCTGTGCTGTCACTGCTGTCCTTGAGGTTCCTTGATACACCACCACTTGCATGCATGTGTAAAGAAAGCCATCCATGCCTGCCTGCCCAGGCCTGCAAGCTTGTAACTCTTTACACAGTCTTTCCTTTTAAGTAGCTTGATCCTCCTCCTGTCCCTATGCTGCTCAGTTAAATCCAGAGACTTGGCGAAGCAGCGTCTCATGTGCATACCCCGAATCCATTAGGCGATCCCCAAGTTCCCAGTGGCCGAATAGGTAGCGTGGTGGTGTCACGATCCACAACCTTGTTAAAAATGACAAAAGGT
>VZTU01032336.1:52073-108899 GCA_013400835.1 Zapornia atra | reverse complement strand
AAGATGGGGGGGAAAGAAAAAGAAAAAAGAAAAAGGAGAGAGGATCTAAAAATTGCAGAAATTATGCCTGAGTATAAACTTTGGGTCAAACAATTTCTGACCAAGCTTTAAGCACAATTCTATGTTCTGGCTTTGGTGGTTTTTTTTAAAAACCTTTACCTACTCACTAGCAACCTGGTGACATACTTTTTTTTCCAGCCAGGGTAGGATAGCTTATGGCATTTCAAGAACAGAAGAGACATAACCAGATAAGCATCCATTTAGCTAAACCCTCATTAGATGCTTTCTGCTCCCGAGCCTCAAAGCAATTCTAAAATAACCCAAGCAGGAATCAGCAGATCAGGGAACAAAAACCAATTCTATTTTTAAGTTGATAATTGAAATGAGACACCTCAGGTGGTTTGTAGTGGTTTTTGACAAGGTTTGATATACAGCCCTCTCTCACGCTGCTTAACCACAGCTCCATAGTCTCACCAAAGAGATGATTCCCCAGGCTGTCTTCGTATGAAACAACTGGACTTTTAAGGGAAGTTATAAATAAAAATAAACTGGCTGCTAGGACTCACTGTGATTCTGCTTAAGCTTTTGAACATTTTCCTACCTTCACAGAATTACAGAACGTTAGGGGTTGGAAGGGACCTTGGAAGATCATCTAGTCCAACCTCCCTGTCAGAACAGGATCACCCAGACCAAATCACACAGGAATGCATCCAGGCAAGGTTTGAAGACTCCAGAGAAGGAGACTCCACAACCTCTCTGGGCAGCCTGTCCCAGGGCTCTGTCACCCTCACAGTGAAAAAGCTCCTCCTTACATTCACATGGAACTTCCTATGCTCCAGCTTGCACCTGCTGCCCCAGTATTAACTCATTGCCCCTTGTCCTGTTGCTGCCGTCACTGAGAAGAGCCTGGCTCCATCCTCCTGATTCTCACCCTTTACATATTTATAAACTTTGATAAGGTCACCCCTCAGTCTCCTCTTCTCCAAGCTAAAGAGGTCCAGCTCCCTCAGCCTCTCCTCATAAGGAGGGTGTTCCACTCCCTTCATCATCTTGGTGGCCCTGCGCTGGACTCTTTAAAGGAATTCTGTGTCCTTCTTGAGCTGAGGGGCCCAGAACTGGACACAATATTCCAGGTGTGGTCTCACCAGGGCAGAGTAGAGGGGGAGAAGGACTTCTCTTGCCCTTCTAATACACCCCAGGATGCCATTGGCCTTCTTATCCTAATAACTTATTTGTTAAAACTTGGGATTCTGCACCTGCCACCAAAGACAAGTCCTTATCGTAGTGGAAAGGAGTTAAAGTCACTTGAGGTAGGAGGGGAAAAGGAGGAGGAAAAATATTCCCTTTCTGTTAATGTCTGTGTTGAACTGGAATGTTCCAACTGAGGCTCTTCCAACCCAGGTGATTCAATGATTCTATGATTCTAATTTGTGGCAGGACAAAATGTTGGTTTTGATTTTTTCAAGACTGGAGTAAAAATAGCTTCTTACAGCCCCATCAAATACAACCAAAGCACAAACGCCTCCAATTCCAGGGGATACAAGTAGCCAGGATTCACCATATTTGCATCACACAACCTGCAGAACCCCATTGTCTTTGGTTTGTCCTCCTTTCTGGACTTCTCTCCTTGTGCACTCTGCTGCCGACTCTGCACTAGCCTAATGCAAAAGATGTTTGAATTTACTGCTTCCAAAAAGCACCTACCAGCTTGACCCAGCACCAAAACCCACCTGGACTCCGTGCACAGCTCTACTCCTGACTTGCTGTGCAAGCCTGGCAGAGCTCTGAGCTTTTCTGTGACACTTTCCCTTTATCAGCTCTGTTGGCTGCGATTAAAAGCTCCATGAGACAGGAGCTGTCTCTCACTGCAGTTCAGCAGCATATGGTGTCATGACCCCTGATAAGAAACTGGACTGACTCTTGTAGTGCAGAAAATAACTCTTCTGTACCAGTGGGAGCTCATAGCCTGAGGGTGCAGATGGTCTCCTTGGGTTGAGGAGGTAACATTGTACAGGTCAGGAAGTGAAAAGCCATTTTGGATTTCCTCTGACATAGAAGAGGGTCTGGAAGTGAAGTCAGACCTTTTCTTACTTTGTCAGAGGGAAATACGAGCTCTGCCTGTTTTCCATGGGGCCACAGGTGCCCTGAGATCAGGACTGTGAAGAGAGTTTACTGGAGTTATACAGTCACTGAATTTCCAGTATTATTAGCTCTTGTGATGCTAGGAATGTGTCTCAACTGTGTTTGAAAGACCTTGGTTTGAAAGTGAGAGCTGGCACTACTCACAAGGGAGGACATCGGCCTTCCTCCCCTCCAAGACTGAACCCTTTAGTTTTTGTTGACTAGACTATCACATTTAATTAAAACCTGATTTTCAGTTCCATAATTTATGAGGTTTGTCTCCTTCAATTAGTGACACATGAAACCTGAGGATGAAGGCTGGGAAAAAAACATGCAGCAGAGAAAAGTGTGACCTAGGAAATGCCAGCGCTTCTTTTACTATAGATGCAAGAAAGCCAACAATAAATCCTAACGTGGAAATAACGAGGCAATACAGAATTACAGATCATATCAAGTATGCATGTTTTTACAGCTTCACTGAGCTGCAGATGGACACCAGCCTAAGTGAATCACTCCTCATTAAAATACCAAATCCGTAGTTTATACCCTTTAACGAAGCCCTGGACTTTATATTCCTCTATTTTGCCCCTCTATCTTTGTTAGAAAGTCAAATTAATATTTTCCTCACCACTCCATGCTACACTAAGCATTGCACATTCGAGATATTTGGGAGTGCTCTGCATTGAGCCTGCATCTGGGCATAGATATATATTATTATGGGGGATTTGTATTTTTTCAACTTATTATTTTGCAAGCCTTTCAGTCAGCTGTACATTCCTCATTCCCAATTCTCATGATCACTTGCAGCCTTGTATTTTTAATGAAAATTTACTTCCAGATCATAGAAAATTGGCTAATCACCAAGCTGCTTCTACTTTATAAATCATCTCAACCTATACCTGGAGATGTGGCTTTTAAAGCAGGCTTTAACCTCTGTACCGGATGAGCTCTGAAAAGGATGCTCTGCAAGGTGACGCGTGAACTAAGTCAGGATGAGGGAGACCTGACCATGTTTATTCCAGAGACAGCTTTTTAGGGGTGGCGTTGAGTTCACCAATCTCTTTCCCTTTACATGAGGGCGTATGGTGTAACAGGTACACACAGGTAAGCTGTTTGCTGAGATTCTGGAAGGCTGAGCAAGCAGTTATTCAGTGATCTGTAAATACCCTCCTGTAGAGAGCTGCTGGGGATTAATGGGTTTATTCTAAAACTTCTCTGCTTTCTCCTTCAACAGCTTATATCCTTCTTTCACTGTGGATGATAGCTCAACATCAGGGGGCTAAAAAAGGTGGGTTTTAATTTTTAAAACTAACCCACCTCTGATCTGGTGTGAGGCTGGCATATGCCTTACACCCCTGGTGCAGGAGTTATCACTGAAATCACCACCCTGAAGTTCCCTCATGTTTAAACTTGCTTTTGCCCCCATATATTTTTAACATCCCTGTTCTCCTGTCTTTCAGTTTTAGGACATGTGTCAACCTAAGAGGACCATGCAAGGAAGAAAGAGTGGTTTAAGAGAATACCATGTTCCAGACCTTGTGTGAAAGGACACCCTATTGCAGAAATAAAACTTGTGCGAAACAGATGGAGTTTAGGAAATGGCCTTATCATTAGGGATCACACTTACTCCTCGCACAGTTTAGCAGTCACATTTGTCTTGCCTGTATATTTGGCATTTAATCCACCCAGAGCTGGGAATTCACAAAAAGAATGTGAGAGAGGGAGAAATCCCTGAACATGTTCTCAGTTCATTATACATTCAAACTTCCTTTGAAAGACTTTTGCACTGAATAATAAGTTGCCACTCTTTCCCAGTGCTCCGTGTCTCTGAGGCCAGAGTACAAATAGCTTCCCAGTAATTATGAGGGGGGGAGGGGGAGAAGAAAGAAAGAAAAGAAAGAAATTATAGCAACTTGATAACTCAAGAATTACCTTGAGAAAATCCTCAGAGGTCATCCAGGATGGTCTCCTTGTTGTCCTAGACTACATCCCACCCTTGCAATTCCTAGAGGGAATTGCTATGAAGATGCTTAAAGGCCTGGAGCATCTCCTCTACAAGGAAAGGCTGAATGAACTGTGGCTGTTCAGCCTTGAGAAAAGAAGACTGAGAGGAGATCTGATCAATGTTTATAAATATCTGAAGTGAGCTGAAGTGTGGGAGACAGAGGGAAATAACCAGCCTCTTTTCAATGGTCTGTGGGGACAGAGCAAGGAGCAGTGGCCTCAAGTTGGAGCACAGGAATTTCTGCACCAACATGTGGAAGAACTTTTTCTCAGTGAAGGTGAGAGAGCCCTGGGACAGGCTGCCCAGGGGGGTTGTGGAGTCTCCTTCTCTGGAGATATTCAAGACCCATCTGGAGATCTTCCTGTGCGACCTGTCCTAGGGACCCTGCTTTGGCAGGGGGGTTGGACCTGATGATCTCTGGAGGTGCCTTCCAATCCCTGTGATTCTATGATTCTATGAATAGCCCAGGGTCGTCCTGCTTATTTCTTATGTAGATGGAGCTGAAACACATTTGTTATTTGGATTCAGCCCATAACAAACAGAATTTACAGTCAATAATGTGAGCACCGGGTCTCTGATTAGATCCTTTACTGTATGTCATATCCGAGCATCGCACAGAAAGGTAGGCATCCCTGTTCTTCCGGGATGCACTCAAGGAGCTGTAAAAAAAAATAAAATAAAAGGTTAGTTAGAGTGGGGGTATTTGGTACACATCACTTGCCACTTTTGATTTCCTGGAAACTGGGCTTTGTACCAGGCAGGTAAGATTACTCTACAAGTTGCTATCTAACATTGTGGTTGTGTTTTCCAAATTTCATCTGACCACATGCACCTGCTGTTACAGAACTTGCTTACAGAGATGAGATGCCAACACATTTCTGTTATCCCCAGCTTGGTTAGGTCAAGTGGACCTGGCTCTAGGACGTGGCTGTGAGCATGGGAGGCTGCCCAGGGGTCTTCTAAAGCAGCATCTGCCACATGGATGGGCTTCTTCCCTGTTCCTGCCTTCTAACTTTCACCACCCATTGCTGTCCTCACAACAATATCATGTGCACAATGCTGGCAGAATAAAAAAGCCAAAGCTGCTTTCCAGACAAATCACCAACATATCATGGCACAATGTCAGATGCAAGCAGTTGGCATCTGTCTCAAACTAAGCTTAGCTGGTCTGCATGGGAAGCATGCATCCAAAGGGTTGATTTTTCAGGATCTGCTGTTTTTCCATGCAGGCAGAGGAGTAGGACCTACAACAGAGGAGGGGTTGAATTATCACCCAAATAATTGCTCACATAGTTTTAAGAAAGAAATTTTACTTTACTTTTACTTTCTTGGGGGTGTGATTGAAGGCAGGAGGACTCTCTGCTTCAGCCACAGAAACAGACACATGGTGTTCTCACATGAAAAGGGCCATCTCCTTAGAGATTTCAGTAGATCTCCATTGCCAGATATAAACTGCCACCTGTAAAATATGAACATTGGCCAGCATGAAACTGTTTACCCAGAGAGAAAGGAAACACATCTCTGACATGTCACTCTCTTTTGTTGTGGGGGGATTGAAGAGGACCTGCACAAAAAATAGCCAAAACACCACATTCAGAAGTGAGAGCAAGGAATAGATTTCCACTTGCTGAACATGTAGGTGCAGGAACCAGCCTGCAACAGATTATACACAGGCCAGGAATAAAAGAAGATTCCAGGACATGTAAAGATATGGATATCCTGCAGCATTATACTACTGCAGTCTTTTTAAGCTCAGAGAGCAAATTTGAGGAGAGGGATAATGAGGAAGTGGGCAGATTATTTGATATCCTGTGGGCCCTACACATAAAACTGGCGCTAGTCTTTGAGATAGTTTTCTGGAGTTGGGGTTGAGAGGCCACAGCCCAAACTACTCAGTTCTCCCATTTTCTCTTACCCACAAGCATGCAGTAGCCATGGCAGAGCTTGCTCCTTCCCTTCCATGCTCACCTCCATGGTGGAAGGACCTTCACATAGTGAGAAGAAGCGGAAAGTCTCCATGCACACCTGATATCTGAGAGGGCTCTTTGAATCACATAGAAATTCTGGTGTTCATCTGCTAGGGCTGCAGTAGCGCCTAACTGAATCCTAAGGATTCACTCGGATGCTAATCAGAATCTTCATATCTCAGCAGGAACCTGAAATTGCTCGTTTAGGTTCAAAATTAAACCGTCAGTCACAGAAGACAATTCATGGGGAGGAAAATGCTAACCTGCAAACCATATCTTCCAGGGTGCTCAGTGTCCTGCAAAGAAACTTGTCAGAGCAGGAGACCCTGAGAAAGCATCTGGGGCAAGGCAGTGAGTCTAGCACGAAAGGAGGTGGTGAGTCTGACACCAGTCTTGAATTCATTGCTAAGGCTTTGTATTCCCTCCTGTAGTGTCCATCGTCACATGGAGGTAGAACATGAAACTCTAGGCAGAAGTTGTGTCAAACCATGGGCTAACAGCGAAGAGAGCATCCAACATTGCAGCAAGGCGCAGCCCTGTGACTCAGTACAATCCTGTTTTTCCCAGCAATTCACATATCTAATATTCTACCTTCTCTGTTTCCCCCACCATCTCATTTTGAGCTTTGATGTATGACATCCTTTCTGATGATTGATTTGAGCTATTCTTATCAAATTAACGGAGACAGAAAATACAACAAAGATTAACTATCACTCATTGTGGAAGGCTAAAAGATACTTCCTCTAGAAAAATGTGAAAAATAAGTGTATTAAGTCACTAAAACGGGGCATCAAGGCATAAGATGTGATGATTGACAACAGGCTTTGATTTTCTTTAGTACAATAAAGCATGTTGGTTTTTGAGCATAGAATAGTCAAACACCTCACAAACGTCATAAATGCTAAATGAATCTTTTGTTGTTTCCTTACTTTTCATAGCTGATGCTTTTTCAGATAGTGTCCTGGGCATTTATTTTCGCCTACACAGAGACACTGTTCTGTCAGGAGCTAAGGAACAAGCAGAGACATCCAAAGTCAATCAGAGATTGCATGGAAGATGAAAAAGCCCTCCACCAAAAAATTCTGGGAGACCCAGAACCCTTAAAATCGAACATGCTACAAGGTATTTGGAAAAGAGCAATTTCTCCTCCTATCAAAAGGTCACTGCACAGCAAGGCCTGCAAAAATGAAGATTAAAGAATCAAACAAGCAGAAACATGACTGTTGCCTGTTGAGGAAGGCCCTGAGACAGAGGAGGATGGATTGGATGCATCTGCCATCGGTTTTCAGCAGATAGCAATTTATAAAAGCCAGCACGGCAAGGGGCAGAGTCAAAAAGCCTAAGGTAAAGGACACTGCATGTGGGAAGGCAGACCTTTCTCCTTTCCCAAAGAGAGGGTGATAAACACAGATTTTACAGATTAGGAAACATTATGGATGAGGCCACCATATTTTGGGGAGACAGGGCAGGACAGAGTTTAGTTTAAGGATAGAAGCCACTTGTTTTCAAGCAGAAAGAGCAAACCTTGGCTTAACTTACCAACAGGACAGTCTTGCATGACCCAAGATGCAGTTTGACTGGGCACCCCAGTTTCAGTCAGATGGGAAATGGTCCTCAGAGATGGGAAATGGTCCTATAACCAAGCTTACAGCAGCCTCTGGGGATGGATTTCTCTAATGACCGCAGTGGAGCTTGCATTTCCCACATTGATGTTCAAGCCTTGTCACACCTTTCAAGCACCCGAAGGAGAGAGTTTTGAAATTTTCAGCATTTTTTCACATTGGAGTTGGGAGGTGGAGGCAGACTATGTTGCTGTGTGGCAGGAGATCAACTCCTGACCATACCCATTTGATAGCATCAATTACTTTATTTCCCCCTTCCCTTTGTAATGGGCCTATATTATACAGGAAATTGCTTCAGAATATCAGGCTAATACATATTTTCTGGAAATCTTATGGGTAAGAATAATTTTTTAAAAGTCAGACAGTCATTTAAGAATCTGAGTTCCACTGAATATCAAAAAGATACACAACTCCCAAGCCACTTCAGCATACTTTAAAGCTTAAAGCCATACTTTATGGCTTTAATTTTACCACTTACATCCTTGGAGCTATAGCTTATACTTGGAGCATTCACAGCAAGACCCTGTTGTTATATAGGAAGTGAGGAATCGATTCTGTACGGATAAAAACTCCAGAACTGGGTTTCATGTGTTCAGATTCATGTGGATTTTAAAAATTACTCGTTGATTACCGACATCAAAGTATTAATAATAATGATCAAGCATAGCAGGAAATGCAAAAATCACAGCTTGAGTACAAAGAACCCCATAAACAGCCAACTATGTACAAATAATATTATGACATTATTTAAACAATGTAATACCAGAGTGAAAAAAACCCATTTTGACCTTCGTGATACATTGCTGAATGTGAAAGGAAATGTTTCAGTGTTTATTTGTTAAATTTCACTTCCCCCTTGGTGAGGGAAATCAAAATGCCAGACAACAACCCAATAATATGTACTTCCAAAAAGATGTTTTAATAGAATAAATCATTAATTTCTCAAAGTAAAGGGAACTTCAGCTGTAAGAAAACCATCTGTATTAGTCCTTATTTACTGATGAACAAGCTGTTTGCTTTGTTGCCACATCACATCCCCCAAGGCACTGAATTCCAATTGACAGCACTTAACGCTTAAGTTATCTGAATTTTGGTCTGCATTTGGCTCAGGAAAAATAAATCAGATATGCAGTACTGACAAGTTGAGAGATGAGACCTGAGCAGACCTAACAATCATGCTGCAAAGACCTTTAAGTCTTTCGACCTTCTAAGTTTAGGATTCAGGGAGTTCACTGAGGGAGTGGAAAAGCATAAAGCAACCATGAAGGATGGGCTCCCTGTGTAGATGCCATTAGCCACCTAAATGTTATTCATCTACTCGTCCACCTACGCATTCACTTGCAGCTATCTCACCCCATGCGAGGGCTAAGCCATATGAGATGCCTTCAGGAGGTATATCTGTCTTTCTTTACTTGGCCACAGAGTCTAGACAGGCAAATCAGACCTAAACTACAGGATACCAGTCCAGTTTGTATCCACAATATCCTACTGTAAATTCATAATTGTTTCTACTGTTGCTAATTTTTGACCTTTTCCACTGATGCCACAGGCCAGATCCTGTTGTGATGTTCATACTATCCCAGGGCAACCTGACTGATTACATGTGAAATATTGTAATGCACAGGGGTTTATGCAGAGCTGGCAGGACTGTGGATATGTCAGCTCAGAAACATCTGAGACACAGAGAAACAGGATTTGTTTAATTATTTCCCATCACCCCCCCAAACAGCTGAAATGAAGAGGAAAATGAAGAGGAAATGGACAGGGAGGAAGAATCAATTTGAATAATTTTATTTCAACTTAAATGAAATGTTCCATGAGTTTAAAGGGATTAAACCAATTATTTTTAAGGTTAATTTTCAGTTCAAAACTCTGTTGTCAAAATGAAATAGTAAAATGTTTTGTTTAGTATATCTGAGAGTAGCACTTTGATATTCAATTTTTTTCCAAAATTTTTCAAGACAAAGTTATTTGTCAAGTTTGACCAAGAGCCAGATACAGCTGTAGACTCTCTAAACTTTATTTTCCAATAAATTCACTGCATATTTACTGAAATATTTTCCGGACCTGAAGCCATGGGTCTCTTTCCTCATCCTTGCAATAATTATAGTTTGTGCAGACAGTAACAAAAGCACTAAAAGTTTGTTTATGAAGACATAAAGCAGTCATAAATTTACTGAACCAACAGGCTTGGGATAAGTAAAAGAAAAACCAAGAATGGCTCTATGTTAATGCTCAGCATTCACTGGTGAATGTTAACTTATGAGCAACATGCTGTATTTTGGTGTTTCTTCAGGCAGAAACTGTGCACAGACCCTTTTGCTCCTACATTTCATTTTTTCAAGGGCTATAAAATTGCAATTTATCTCCAGAATAAACCTAACCTGGGAAAAAAAAAAATTCTTATTTTCTCCCCTTTACAAGACATTAGGACTTTTTACTACCTGTCATCTTCAGCCTGCTGAGCAATCAATAATCACTGCTATCTTTACACATTCAACAATGAGCATCTATAATGAATGGTGGTAGCAAAGGTAGCTATCATTTGAGAGCTCCCCATAGAATCAGCTTTAAATATCGTAATTCCATCTGCTCCCTCTCCTTCCTATGCATGACAGAGGAGCCTTTCCATGGCTCAAGGTGATGTGCTGGAATCCAAGCAATGTCTTTCTTGTTATTGATGAGAATAATTGTGGAGAGGCAAAGTATATTTCAATTCCTTTCTGAAATACTTTAATGAACACCAGTGCAGGCAATAGCAAGAGGCTGCCCCCGTGTTTTGATAAAAGCATGAAAGGAAATAGGAATAGAGTCTAAATTAGACAATTGCCCATGGAGGTTTTGCTAATTAATAACAGTGTTTTGTTCTGAATCAGTTAATGCAGTGATTGCTTCCAAGTCAGTAAAGCCAAAGGGATTACTGAAGACTGAACAATACCTGGGTGATATTTGAATCATCCCTGCTCTGACTGAAGTAAAATCTTTACACTGAAAGTTTAGCAGCCATTTGAAGTTCAGGGGATGAAGAAGACACCGGGGTGCCTGGATAAATAAAGTCCATCCGCTCAGCCTAGCAGAGAGGACTGACTGTATGGGCTTGCTGTGAAGAAGATATCTGATGGTGAATGGAAATTTATTCCACCACAGATCTCCTGATGCCAGCAACTGAAAACAGACAAGGTCAACCACTAAATATAAAAACAGTGCTAAACTACAGAGCAATCAGTAGTGCTATGTCAAGTCACATTGCAATGTTTTTTCCTAACTGGGAAATGTGTTTTGCAAAAGCACACTGTTCTCCATAACATTTGCACCAATTATTTTTCAGGGGAAACTGAAAACATCTCACTATTTTCCACTTCATTCTGTACCACTTGTTTCCTACCTTGCTCCAAGACCTTCAGACACCAGTCTCACACTGCCTTGTGTCGGGTTTGACCAACTGACAGAACACAGGGCTTCCTCCAGACCATCTGGGAAAGGTTTGTGCATTTGCCTTAAAAGCACCATGTATCCCTATTTTTCTCGTCAGATAGAGCTGGTTCTAAATTAAACCTCTGAATATTTCTGTTCTGAGGGAGGGGGAAGAAGAAAGCTTGTTCATGTCATCAGAGAGCAGCTCAGAAAAATAAGACTATTTATTTTGGCCTTAGAGGTTGTGAAGCTCTATAAAAATTTGCTTGCTCCTATAGAAGTGCCAAGCAGGTTGAAACCATGCCTACCTGCAGTGAAACCATGGTCTTGGGAGAGATGCAATGAAAGAAACAACATGCTGTGCAGACAAACCCCAGGAAAAGCGGTGAAGAACTCATTAAAAATATTTAGCAAATATCATAAGGGTGAAAATGGTCCTTTTTTCTCTGAGCCATGCAGATTTTCTATGGAGATATGGATAATGACTTTCTTATACATTTTAAGCATGTGTGTTGAGTGATGCACCTGGCACATAAGGGCCTTGTTGTGATCTCTCAACGTAATACAAGATAACAAAATGAAGCCAAAGAGTAACGTGATGAAGATCAAATTAAGAGGTGCTTACAAGTGAGCTGCTGACATGTAACTTGACATTCCAAACAGCATCGCTGCCACTGACTCAATAGTAGCACCTGTAATGTAACACCAGCATAGAAAGGAGGTGGTGGGGACACAATATTTACCTGGCACAAGGATGACTCTATCAGGAATAGTGTGGCCAATAGGTCTAGGGAGGTGATTGTGCCCCTGTACTCGGCATTGGTGAGGTTGCACCTCGAGTGCTGGGTTCAGTTCTGGGCCCCTCAATACAAGAAGGACATTGAGGTCCTTGAGTAAGTCCAGAGAAGGGCAACCAGGCTGGGGAAGGGGCTGGAGGACAAATCCTATGAGGAGCGGCTGAGTGAGCTAGGGATCTTTAGCCCGGAGAAGAGGAGGCTGAGGGGAGACCTCATCACCTTCTACAATTACCTGAAAGGAAGTTGTAGAGAGGTGAGAGATGGTCTCTTCAGCCAGGTGACAGGAGGTAGGACAAGGGGGGATGGCCTCAAGCTGTGCCAGACCAGGATCAGATTAGATGTTAAGACAAAGTTCTTCACTGAAAGAGTTGTTGGGATGTGGAATAGGCTGCCCAGGGAGGGGGTTGAGTCACCATCCCTGGATGTTTTTAAAAGACAGGTAGATGAGGTACTTAGGGATTAGCATAAGACAGGAACAGTTGGACTCAGTGATCTGTAAGGTCTCTTCCACCCTTGTAATTCTGTGATTCTGTGACTGCATAGGTCAACCAAGCCTCAGCCAAAAGGATTTAGTAAGAGCTGAAAGCTTCAGTATTGTCTTCTTGTATCAATTAAACCCCTTGTATGCAGCCACTTTTAACTGTGGCTGCAGTGAAATGAGAAAGGGTAAAAAATATAAAAGACATATTTTTGTCACACAGTTAAGGCTGAATACATTTACACTTTCAAAATTAAACACTTCTCATTTCTCACCTAAATTTTAGCATGTTTTCTGTAGTGAATTTATGGCTGTGAGATTGCCTTAGCTAAGAATTACTGGGAGTGAAAAGTAAAGCTCCCTATCCAGCCAGTGCCATGAATAATGTGTGCCTGTACTCTCACATACACCCATGTGTGCTGTTGTCATTTTTGGACATTTCATGATTTATGAAATGTAAAATGCAATCCCCAAATGCTGGCAATTCTCACCAAGAATAAAATTCAAGAGCGAAAAATGTACATGAATGTCAAAGAACAGAAAGATCTTTATCAAGGAACATGTTCAGGAAACGTAAATCATTTACCTCTTAGTCCACTTAAGGAACCCAGCGTCTTTACTCATTGAGCATCCTTAAAAGTTGCCTCTTTTTTCCTGCTAAGAATGAAGAGCACAGACATACAGTCACAAGACTTCTGTAACAACAAATTCCCCAAAAAACACCATAAGATTTTCCCCACATCTGACGTACCCAGTAACTACCCATTACTTCATAAAACCCTTTGGGGGGGGTATGTGAAGCAGTACCACATGTGGCATCGTGCACACTGCAAATAGCTTCTTTGCCACAATTCTTGTTCTTAATAAAAATGTTGTATAACTACAAATTACAGATATATCAGAATGGAAGAGTGCTTCGGTGGGAGATAAGATGTGGTGTTCACTGAAAGCTGGCTGCAAAAGCAGCTCAGAAAAAGCTTCAGAGAAGGGAGAAAGAAGTACAGAACAGATGGACATTTGGTTAAGCTGCTGGCATCAAAGGCAGTTCAAACCGTGGCTCTTCTACAGACATAATCTTTAACCTCCAACAAATAATTTCTACATCTACATTAGTTCTTAGCCCAGATGCTGTCTGTCTTGACGTCTACAAACACAGTAGTTTTCAAACTGTGAAACAGAGGTAGGCACCATTCTCACATTCCATCCCTGTCTGCCTTGGACCAAAAAATAAACCAAACCCAAACAAGGATTCAGGGTCTTGGTTCCTAGATAGAACCTCTATCTAAATATCAGGAAGGCTGAAGTTTTAGGGTGGTCCTGTCATCTAAGGCATTATCTGGCTGTTATTTCATCAACAGACTCTTAGGACACATCTCTTGGCCAAGGACACTACCAGCATATGAACAAACCTCAGCAGGACAGGATTTTCTTCTTTTCTAGATGTTGTCTCTTTGTGCTAGTAGGCAACACCATCGCCTACAGAGAACACGACTCAGTCTGTAGAGGCTGGATGCCATGGGAAAATCAGATGGGAAATACCAAGGATGATACCCAAGAAGAAAGCAAGCTGGGCAAAATCAAAGTTACACACTTCTGTTATTCTTGTTCAAATCCCAGTGTCTGACAGGAGACATGCAACACAACCACGTTTGCCTTTTAAAACCAACAACCTTCAAACTTCTTTTTTTACAAGAGCTTTCAAATGTCCCTGGAGATACAACCAAGAGATGCAGACATTACATGTTTTCATCAGTTTTGCTGAGGTCATCAATTAAGGCAGGACAGTGTTATTATAATATTTAACAATAAAACCTAACATAAACCTAATTTCAGTCAATCTTGGTTTGCTTCCAAACACGTATACTTGCTAGCAAACAGAAATCAGTTTTCTTCAAAGATCTGCCTCGTATATGTCCTATGCATAGCACCAGGCTGAACTTTGGGCCAAATGTTGAACCTTTGGGTTCTTAAACTTAAATGGATGTTTCTTAAATGGATATTAAACTAAATATTTGAGTAGCTGCATAATAAGTTCATGTGTGCTTGAGGCACCCAGGCTTTCATATTTAGCAGAAGCTGGAGCACAGCAGTTTTTGCAAGTGGAAGAAAGTTGAATATCAAAATGGAAACAAATGCTTTAAGCAATGCACCACCTTCCATCTCCTATCTTTCAGCCCTCTGTTCTGAGTACAATCTCAGATCCCCTAGCACTGGCCCTTCCTCACCTCCTCCTCAAATCCCTAAATTTACAACATCATGGATTTCCCACCTAGACAGCATCTTTCATCAGCCCTCTGAAATTAATGTAAAGACTTCTAAATGAAGATGATGTTCAATGTAGACATCTAATACTAGGTACCTTATTCCCAATAGGTCAAAACTTCCTGAAATAGCTGCCCTTTCCAAGGGAAGTGAGTGCCTGGTCAGATAGCCATAACCAGCATTTTACACTGTATCTCCAGCTCCTGGCTTGTGAGCTCTCTAAATTGATGTTTGCTTATCTAGCCATATCAATATTTCATGTTCCTAGTAAAACCTATCACCCTTTTAGACTCAAAATAGCTTGACCCAGATAAGTGGAGCAATCCTAAAGAGGATTTCAATGTTTCCTTAAATTTGCTGGATTTTTTTCCTTCCTTTAACTAGCCCAGTGCTTTATGGGAGAGGGGCAGAATCCTTGTTTATTAGCAACTAGATTCCCATGTTAGTTCCTTCCTGTGAATAAATGATCTCCCTTTGGAGCTATTCATATCTTGCATTTGCCCTGACATACTTTCCACTGTGTTGAGCAGAACCTTTGTGAAGAATGCATTGTTTTTCATGTGATTTCTAAAGGATATTAAAGGAAGGCTTACACATTCCTTTGTGAGCTGCTAATGTGTATTTAAATTGTAATTTTTGTAATGGACTTGAACATCTAACAGCAGATAAATCATGAACTACTTATATGGGACATCCTTTATATTTATTGAGTTGAAGCACAACTATATTGATTTCTTCAAAAGAACCAAAATAGTCAGAAACACTCCAATAATAAAAATACTGTTTTACTATGAAATCCTGAAGGGTTTCCCTAAAGGGGACTCTAGGAAAAGCATATAGGTGACTGGTGTACATCCCCCACAGGTTTGAGCTCTGGACCTTCCTCAATAAAAAATAAAATAAAATAAAATTCATCCCTATTTCATTCTTATGGGATGAGTGGAGCGCAGGTCTGGTCCTGCACCAAGACCTCCTGAACACACAGGGCAGAGTCCCCAAAGAGCAGCTAACACATGTTCCAGGGTCAAGCATTGGGCTTGCACTAAAAGAGGAAGAGTTCACTAGAAATTGAGATAAGAGAACACTTGGGGGATGTGTGGGGTCTCAGCTGCGTAAGACTTGTCAGAAGGAGAGCAGCATGTTGCAAAGCTGAGCTCAGCCCAGCAGCATCGTTTGCCCTGTAACAATGAGGAGGAGGAGAATGAACCCATCCTTTTTTAACTATTCCCCAAAAGTCACATTGTTTTCCCAGCAAACTTTCCAACTAGCCTTAGGCAGGCTATAGAGGAAGATTTAGAGACTCGTAAATTTAGCAGAGAGGTAATCATTAATCACACGAGTGGTGGTGAGAAAGGGAGCACAGGGGTGGCTAGGCTGGGACTTGCTCAGAAAGGCAGCAGTTTCAGGCTGCTTTGTGTGAACAAATCTACATGACCAATTAATTTAGCACCAGCCCTACCTGCACACACAGTTCAAAATTTTAACCTGAGAGGGTGATAAATGATTCCGTGTTCCCTGCTTAACAATAACACTCAGTTTCTTGTGCTGCCAGTGGACTCAGTTTGTAAGAACACAAGGTCAAAATGAGGAGCTGTGGGCGTATTACTCTGAGCAAGCGTCAAATACATGAACCTCTGGAGCATAAGTTTGAGGAGCCTTGACAAAGACATTGAAGTAGAAGGAGTGGGTTGCAGATAAATTCCACTTTACAGCTACAAATTCAAAGAAATTTCACTACTGTTCATCTAAAACAAAGAAATAATACCCAAATGAGTATCTACATATTTCTTACCTGACAGACAATATTTCACTCTTAAAAGTCCACTTATGCCTGACTTTAATTAACATAACATACTGTGTAGGTGTACAGCAAAAAGAGCCTTGGTTCAATTCTCAGGTGTGGCAAACACCATCTTGGGTCTGACTTTGAACTGTCTGGATGCTGGTTGAGGTGCAGTTCCTATTTGCGAACAGTAAATCAAATGTCTGAACAAAGCAACGCTTTATTGAGGGAAGAAAAGGCCACCAGGAGGATAAGCAGGCAAATACATGACAACCACCAAGCATTTTCTGGAGTACAGAGGTACTTTAGAGTCCTCCTCTCAGTTTTAGATGAGATAAGCGCAGCTCACTGGCCACTGCACTCCTCTTGTAGTAACACAGCATACCCAGTTGACAAGTCCCAGGCTCTAATCATAGAATCTTAGAAATGTCTGGCTTGGAAGAGACCTTTAAGATCATCGAGTCCAATCACAGTCTAACCTGCCGAGTCCACCTCTAGACCATGTCTTTAAGCATTTCATCTACTCACCTTTTAAATACCTCCAGGGATGGTGACTCCACCACCTCCCTGGGCAGCCTGTTCCGATGCCTGACAACCTTTTCAGTGAAGAAATTCTTCCTGATATTTAACCTAAATCTCCTCTGGTGCAATTTTAAGCCATTCCCTTTTGTCCTATCACTTGTCACCCAAGAGAAGAGACCAACTTCCATGTGTCTGCAACCGCCTTGCAGGTAGTTGTAGAGAATTATAAGGTCTCCCCTCAGCTTCCTTTTCTCAAGACTAAAAAGCCCCAGCTCCCTCAGCCATTCAATCAATTCTGCTGCACAGAAGACCTTCAATGAAGATACAGCTGACATGATAGCAGTGATACCACTGAGACACTCCACTAGCTCATTATACTGTTTCCTGGCTTCTGTGCTAAAAAGGCCCTGTAGAGAGAAGATACAGACCCAGTGAGCATCACGTTTCTCAAGTCTTGTTTACTCTAAGGCAGTCAACTACAGCCTTAGTTCATTGGCCACAGCCTGGTCTCACTTCTGCATAGTCAGTTCTTCAAAGTTTTACATATCACTTTTCTGCATCTGTCTTTTGTGATTCAGGTGGTCTCTTTTTCTAAGGAACATCTTCCAAATATGTAAAAAATAACCTACAAACTGAGCACATCTTGGGGTCTTCCCCTCAGGTCCTTCTCTCTGAAGAGTGAAAATTCTCCTGCTCAGGACTCCCACCAACCTGGAGCTATCTTTTAAGGTCTGGTCTCATCACTCATATTTACACTGGACCACTGTGCTCTGGTTCAGGGATGTTGCTCTGGTTCAGTGATGTTGTGCAGCGTGTGTTCTAAAAGCTCTCCTTCCCCTCTCTTCCAGCTAGTGCTTCTCATGTATAGTTTCTTGGTATTGCAGAACTTTTAATTACTGATTTAAATGCTCTTCACAATTTTATGACCTTTGCCAGCTCCTCCTTTAAAAATTCCTTGAAATCTTCATTGTTTTCAGTCTCCTGAGAGCTGTTTTCATCGTGCTTAACATGAAAACATCTCCCAGGCAGACCCCATGGACTCTACTTCTCATCAGACTTAATGATGAGACTCTGATTCCAAAACCTTATCCACTTTCCCCACAAAAAGGCCAATAAAGACAATCTCTTTCCCTTGTTTACCTCAGACTACACTAGCCAAATTATGACATGTATAATCTAGGCAGTGATGTGGCTCAAAGGTCATGTGAAGAGGTGGCTGTCTGGGCAGACAAATGTTTGTAGGGTCCTTTTTAGTCTCCAAGACAAACCAGGAGAGCTGGAGTAGATAGACAACTTCGTTACCCTGCTCCACGTGTAAGGGTCTCCTGGACCCCTTTAAAAAATACTCCAGGTGCCTTTTGTCCCTTGGGTTACTCAGTTGTGTTAAGGCATCCTAGTCGATGTAGAAATGCACCAATTTCTCTTCAAGAGAACCCCCAGAATGACCTTTGCTTTTAACATTTCGGTTTGTCATGTGCATTAGGAGCAAATTACATCCTCTCACTCTACAGTAATCCTTCATTCTAAGCTATCCTTTATGCCTTCTTTTACCTCACTCTGGCAGGGCAGAGGGAAGTGCTGATACAAGACAGCCTGACAATCTGTCGGGTTTTTAATTCATGCTTGAAAGTGGTAGGTGGAGGCTGGTAGCATGATTCCCACAGGCTGGAAGAACAGAACTGAAATAAAGCAGTTCCTGATAAAGCTGATAAACCCTTGAAATGATCCAAAAAGGGATTATTTTCAACCAAACACCAGGTTTGACCTTTATCTTGACAAACAACCTAAGTCTTTCCCCTGTAGCATCAGTATCTCCTTATTCTTTGCACAAGGATGCAAGTGTTCGAAGTTCCTTCGCATTGCTTGCTGGGGGAGCCTGCCAAACCCCTGCCCACTGTCTTCTCAGAAACATGAGTAGTCCCAGGGTGTGAAGGAACTGTTTCTGCCTCCTGAAATCAGCAGAATTTATTTCCAAACGTTGCCACACTGTTCTTCTGCTTTTCAAAGCAGATTTGTTCCTCTGGCAGCCACATGCCTCTCTGTAGGGCAGATGTCCTGAGAAGGAAAAATCAAGAAGTGGTATCTGTGAAGCCCAAGTTCCTCCAGATTTTCATCCTGTTTCTCTTACACCATCCCACCACAACCCATCACAACGAATCCAGCTGCCCCAGTCTTCCCCATGAGCCCCAGGACTGCAGGTACTCTGGTTAATCTGGAGCTCCATACACACCAACTTGAAAGCCACAGTCACTGAAAATAAAGCATAAAGTTAAGAACTTCCTGCTTTTTTTTTTTCTTGGTTTCCATTAATTTCAGTTTATCACCCTCACCCAAGCGCTGATTTTTACAACCCTTGCAAGAAATTCTCTCTTAAATTTCAAAATGCTCTGTCAAGGTTGGTTTCTTTGTATACAAAGTTATTGGGAGGAAGAGTGACAGGTATGTAGACACATGAACACACCACCTGAAGAGGCTTACATCTGCTTAGGGACTCAGCTGAAATACCATTTACACTCTGGACTTCCCAAATCTGCTGAATTTACCTGGGTTTAGAGGATGACACGGTGGATGGAATGAGTGGAACCCATGCATTTCAAATATACTTTGGCTTTCATGTTTGGCATATTTTTTCTGACCTGTGTGTCAGTGTGAAACCCTTTGCTGCAGGAGAGAGGGGGAAGGAAAATTCACTGCACTAAAAGATGAGAGGAAAATGCCATGTGAACATTCAGATTGGACTCCAAGGAAAGCTTCTGAGTGATAAAAGGCACTGAGGAGGCCAAGAGTTCCTTCATGGTTGGGCAAACGTATCAGGGATGCTCTTGATGTATTTGCCTCTGTATTTAGGGGTGGGAGGCAGAACAGAGTCATTGTCATCCATACATTTCTCTGATTGCAGAGTTTAAAAGCTTCCCTTTCCCCAACTCTTCCTTGTTGGACTTTTCTCTGTTGCTGCATCCCTGTCATCCTTGTATAAAGGATGTCCTCATTTTCACGCCTCTATGTTGCACACCCTTAATCTGTTAATACTGTTTTCTAATGCGCCCTGATACTGGAAACACCCACTCTTCTTCCCTGTGTGACATAGTTTCTCTTTGTTTCTCCATGTTTATCAAAAGAGTCCTCACACAGTGAGATAAACTGGGCCTGTCATTTAATCTCTCCTCTTGAGCCCTGGCTGTACTGAAGCCTTTCCTCTTGTCACACACTGCATAAATCACATCTGCATCCCGGGAACTCAGATGTTTCAGTTTTGTCCTTGGTGCTGGACTTGGAGGACACGGCATCCAGCAGATCAGTCTCCATGACCTCCTGCATCCTTTCTCAGCACTCGAGGAAATCGGAAGCATTAACATTTACATGTGGGGCCTGGAGCATTTTTTTCACTGCAAGCACTGTGTAAAGCTGGTTTTAAGTTTATGCCCCAAGCAAGAGGCCTCTCCTTGAAATGTAGCATCCTCCATGTAATTAAAGTGACCATAATGTGAACAAAACCACAGACAGACTGATTTCACTGAAGGAAAATTGGAAAAGGCTCTTCAGCTTCAGTAGAAGCAGGACCAAGCTCTACCAGTGCATCACTCAGCTCAGGAGAAAACATTAGCTCGTGTCCTGTCAAAAAGAGTCACTAATAAATTTTGTACCACCTTTGTTTGTGGACCACTGGAGTGGCAATATATATGGAGAACATACCAAATCCAAGAGAAAAGAAGCCATGTTCTAGAATGATCTCTGATCTGAGCACCAGAAACGTGTGTGCAGAACCACAAGGCAAAGCACATTACGGCGAGGCCAGTCACTGTGTTCTTGCACCGGAGAAGGTAAATCTGCACTGAGCATCTTTGCCCTCAAACACCAGTTCAGAAAAAGACCCTTTCAAAGCCAGACAAATTCATAAACTCAGTGCTATTCTGCCTTGGTCGCTGATTTCTACTGCTTGTATCAAAGGAAGAGCATTGATGCTTCTTCCTAATGCCTATTTTGGTTTGGTTTTCATTCTTCCCAATTTTAGCTCTACTAAGCACAGTCAGCTGGGAAGAGCTTATGTTACTACAGAAGCACCTAACACCTAGGAGTGCCTGAGCTGCAACAGTAATTACTTCTTCTGGCACTGCTGCCTTGAATGAGGCTTTGCTTTTCTTGTAATGTTTTGCTTTTCTTCCCCCCACCCTCCACCCCCCCCGCGGCCCCTGATGGTTTATTGTATTCTGTGCAATTGCCAAACTGCTCAGCCTTGAATGGTAGGCTATCAGATCCAAACCCTGCTTACAGATGATTTAAATCACAGGTTTTTAAAGCTATGGTTTGTTCTTGTGATTAAGTTGTCACCAGAACTTGTAAGTCAGTTTGGGTTTGAATTTATGTGATTTGGTGTAAGCGGTGTGTCTAAGTGAGGGCAGGCTGCCTTCTTTCCTCTCAAAAGTAGTGATTATCAGTGCCAGCTTAGATCCCTCTAGCTCTGCTAGGCAGAAAACACTGTGGGAAAAGACCCTGTGAGGTTCCCTGAATAAAAGCCCGGTGGGTTTTGTCTGGAAAAATGAGAAGGGAATTGGGTCTAACCATCCCTCATGCATTGAGTGATGCTGCAAGGCAAACACCAGGGAGTGGGAGGAAGAAAGCAGGAAAGAAAGGAGTTATCTAAATAGAAAGATAATAAGTAAACAAAAAGTCATTCTGCAGAGACCAGACTGTATGGGTGTTGTTCAGGAAGACGTGAGTTGCTTTGCTGATTGCTGCGAGCTGCCAGTTCCAGGAGCCTGGGGGAGGAAAGGCTGCCACAGCTACATGTCACTGGGACCAGCCAGTAGTTCTGGGCTCCATATGCACACTGATGGCTCATGTTGAGCTTCTCACCCCCCCACAGCCTTAAGCCCTTTTCCTCCAGGCTGCTCTGAATCCATTCTCTGCCCAGACTGTAGTTGTGCTTGGGATTGCCCTGGCAGGACCCATGCAGGACCTTGCACTTGGCCTTGTTCCTGAGATACACATGAGCTCATGTCTCAAGGTTCCTCTGTATGGCATCCCTTCCTCCTAGTGTGCTGACCACTTGGTCTCATGAGCAAACTTGCTCAGGGTGCACTCGATCCGACTGTCCATGTTGCTGACAAGGATGTTTAACTGTGCCAATCCCAGTGCTGACCTCTAAGGAACAGCACTCATCATTGTTTTGCACTTGACATTGGACCATTGACCACAAGTCTTTGAGTGCCACCATCCAGTCAATCCTTTAACCAGTGAGTGGTTCATCCATCAAATCCATGTCTCTCCAATTCAGAGGCAAAGATATTGTGCAGGACAGTGTCAAGTACTTTGCACAAGTCCAGGAGGATAACTTCACTTGCTTTTCTGTTGGGATGGTGTGGCTATAGACCATGTCAGTGAAGACTGAGGCAAAGAAGTTGTTGAGAACTGAGCCTTCTCCATATCCCAAATAACCAGGTATCCCATTTCCTTCTGGAGAGGGTGCATATTTTCCTTGATCTTTCCTTTCCAACTGGCGTACCTATAGAAGCTTTTCTTGTTGCCCTTGACTTCCCTGGCCAAATTTAATGCTGTCAGGGCCTCAGCTTTCTTCATCTGATCTCTGGCTGCTCGGACAACTTTTTTCTATTCCTCCCAGGACACTTGCCCTTGCTTCTGGCCCCTGTAGGCTCCCAAAGCTCACTGTCTGCATGCATGACTCTTTCTTTGCAATCAGTGCATGCCTCAGCTTTACCCATGTCATGATGGGATGGGAGAATAAAAAAGGTTTCTATTTGTTCATGTCACCAAAACTTTAGTATGGGTACAGGACCTGCTGAGGTATCTGCTGATGGTTAGCTGTACTTGTTGCTGCATGCTGAAGTGTGTAAAATTAGGTGGGGTTTTGGGTATTCTGTTGTGTGTTGGTCTTTAGGAGGTGACAGGCAGCTGGGACCTAAGCCAATGAAGTTCCTTGTTCCTTCTGCACAAGGTGGCAGGCTCAGTCTGGAAGAGGTGCTTCTACCTGCCCAACAGCTGTCTGCACAGCTGGTTATGTTCCTGAGAACTGGCTTTGGAGGCAGCTTGGGACAGAGTTGCCTGCCTGGTTGCTCTGATGGGCCAAGTCTTTTTATGCAACCTTGTGTGAGTCCCATCAGTAATTTATGGCCGATTCTGCTATTAGACAGGTCTGCAAATTAGACAGTTATTAATCCTTAGAGATGTCCTGGGTAAGGCAGTGACTGTTCTGAAAAGGTGAAAGTGAATGTTTGGCATTTATCTGGATGACACAATGTCACTGACACAGCAAACTCCCCCGGGGCACTGGGAGAGCTTTCCTGACATGAGTCTGAAAACCTAGTGAAATCTGTGCAGACACAAACTATGTCACCAACCTGCTGTCTGTCCTAGACATACCACAAAGACCTAACTCCTTCCACGCCTCATGCTGGCAGGGATGTAAGCAGCTTGCAGGATGGAGACCTTAAATTTGTAGTCTTGCATATATCACCAGGGAAAGGCTCTGCAGATCAGTCCTTATGCAACAAGACAGACTGTCATTTGCCCACCATTTGCTTCCATGAAAGGGGAAGAATAATTACCATAAGGGCCAGCAGCAAGGTACTGTTTATATTCTCCAGGCATTTGTCAGTTGTAAGGTTGCCAGAAACACCTCCACCGCTCCATCTGTCACTAACAGTGTTTTAAGAATGTGAGTGTATCCTTTATCCCGAGAAGGATATTGGAGGGGAAAACGGCCTCTGAAGCAGAAAGCCTTTAAAAATTGTGTTTTAAACAAACACAGAAAGTTCAGCCAGCTCAGTGTTTCATGCTTGGTGTTGTGCTTGAGAGCAGCCCACCCTGGTAGTGACTCTATCTCAAACTGCCTGTTCCTGACATTCAGTGTTCAGCAGAGTTCTTCAGCTCAGCCTGTGCAGCAGGTTTTTATTAACCCTCGACTTGCTCACTGTGCCAAATGCCGACAGTTCATTAAAAATAACTGGCCCATGGAGAGGACAGGACGTTTTAAGAAGCCATGAATGCACCTTTTATAATAAACCAGCAACATGGGAGGTCCAAATTACTTGCCCAGGCAGCACGTGCTTGTAGAGCTCTTAATCGCTGTGCTGCATCAGAGTTCCTCATCATCTTCTGCATGTCTCTTCTTGCAACATAGCTTGGGAAGAGTGAAGAATGCTTAAATGATATGCCGTCGCTCACACAGATGGTCTCTGTCAGACCACAAACTGCCTGCAGCATGTTTCCCTCTCACCTGTTACATGTCAGTGAGACAGCAATGATATAGCTGTTTCACTCGCTTTTCAGCAATCACAGAATCAAAGATTCACAGAATCATAGGGGTTGGAAGGGACCTCAAGAGATCTTTGGGTCCAACCCCCTGCCACAGCAGGGTCCCTAGGACAAGTCACACAGGGAGGCATCCAGACGGGTCTTGAATATCTCCAAAGAAGGAGACTCCACACCCCCCTGGGCAGCCTGTCCCAGGGCTCTGTCACCCTCACTGGGAAAAGGTTCTTCTGCATATTGGTGTGGAACTTCCTGTGCTCCAACTTGAGGCCATTGCCCCTTGTCCTGTCCCCACAGACACTGAGAAGAGGCTGGTTATTTCCCTCTGTGCCCCACACTTCAGATATTTATAAATATTGATCAGATCCCCTCTTCGCCTTCTTTTCTCAAGGCTGAACAGCCTCAGTTCATTCATCCTTTCCTCATAGGGGAGATGCTTCAGGCCTTTAATAGGCTTTGTAGCCCTAAAGGGGCTTAAGAGCAAGAGCTTCACTGGGCAAGAGGCTCTTGCTTTTAATTCGGCATAACACAAGAGCTCAGCCTCCTCACTGATCACGGTACAGATGGAAAAGGCTGTACAGCATTCCTGCTCAAAAGGGCTTTTCCAGCCTAAGGACAACATCCTGAACAGAACTAATCTAACATGAGAAACAAACAGGTTTTATAAAGTCAACAAAGAACAATGCATGGCAAGCCAAGAGGGTGCCAGCTCATGTAAAGCATCTCCACCAAAGACCCTGGGATTATCCCATTGCTGTTCAGTATATGTGGATGCCGTTTAGATGCAAGCAGAAAGAGGATATAGAGGTCTAAGACAGAGACAGAGAGAAGTTAGCTGGATTCCCAGCATGTAGACAGGACAGAGACCTGTTTTCTGGGTTTTCTCAGACAAAACCCATCTATCATGGTTGTGTCCATCCAGATCATAACACCGGGTGATTTTTTTTTCAGTGCTTCCTTCTCTCACATGGTTTGCTGCAAATATTCTCCACTACTTGCACACTTTGATACTTCTAGTCTGTAGAGACAGAGCAAATCAGGGATAGACAAACTCAAGATACTCTGCTTATGGGACGGCATATCTGACTACAACCTTGTTGCTGTCAGAGTTTAATCTTTTCCTTTCTACAAATGCACTTCTGAATTGGGAACAATTAGGGTTATTGCACATCTTTTTTGCAATTCTTTTGATTTAAGAAGACTTGAGTGTGGGTCCCAACACCTGTCTTACCATGCCTCTTCTCCATGATAGTCTATCAGCTTTGGAGCATTCTTATTCCCCCCTCATGCCAACTCATGAATGTTGAGCCAAGATTTCTCATGGTGGGGAAGCTGAGGCAATGTGACTTCAGAGCTGAAGTCTGATCACTTTACAGGCTTAAGTTGGGGTCCTTTAATCACTAGGCATTTTATTTCAAGGATAAAGCAGGGAAAAACACAAAATCCACTGAGCGTGGATGGGAATGTGCAGAAGATATGTGGGCTACAGGCCCTGAATCTGAAAGACAGCTCTGGGGTTTGAGATCTGAGGGACCAAATGGTCAATAAATTCAAGAAGAAAAGGAGGAAAGAGCTCCGAGTAAGCAGAGCAGACAGGACTCAGAGGACAATAACATCTGTCTGTTTTTTGTGCAAAATTAGAGGTTGAGTAGGGGATGACACACCAACTCCTAACTTCAGGGAATCACAGAGTCACTAAGTTGGAAAAGACCTTTGAGATCATTGAGTACGACCTTATCTATCCTCTACTAAACTATATCCCTGAGCACCTTGTCTACCCATCTTTTAAATATATCCAGGGTTGGTGACTAACTCCCTCCCTGGGCAGCCTGTTCCAGAGCCCAATAACCCTTTTGGTGAAGAATCTTGTCCGAATGTCTGATCTGAACCTGCCCTGGTGCAGCTTGAGCCCATTTCCCCCTTGTCCTATCACCTGTCACTTGGGTGAAGAGACCAACCCCCTCTCTCTACTATTTCCTTTCAGGTAACTGTAGGCAGTGATAAGGCCTCCCCTCAGCCTCCTTTTCTCCAGGATACACAAACAGATCTAGATCTGAGCCTGATGTTAGCACCAGCCCTACACAAATGACCAATCTAAGCACGCTGCTGAAAGCTCAGCATTCTACGGGATTTTATTCAGTCTCTGACAACAACCAGTCTTGCCTCTGGCTACAAACCCTAAAGACTCCAGGGACCAGGTAACACGTGCAAATTAAAACTGTTACAGTACCAAAGCAGAGGTATCAGTCATTGCTATTTTCACCATGCTTTGGTGTTAAGTGGTCCCTAAGGAATTCATGCTCCTTGCGTGAATCCCACCTGTCCCGTTGAAGCAGCCATCTCTTGGGAGGAGTAAACCTCAGCATGCACCAAGCAGGGAATAAGCCAGGCTTATTGGGAACAATATGTCATGGGGACAATGGTGTGATGTCAGCCTTGACAGCCACTTCCCTACCCACATCACTGGCGTGTGCTAGGCCAGGCTCCACCACTGCTGTTACATTCATTCCTCTGCCTTGGCGCTGGTACAGGGAGAAGGGAAAAGCCGTGAGGGAGGCGAGTGTGCTGCTGATGTAAGTGAGCTGGGACAGCAATTAGCTCTGTTTTGACATCAACACCCCGCTGCTCAGTGACAACACATTTTGCTGAAGCAATTTTCCCTTGCAGTGCAGATGCAGCATGCTATGTAAAGGCGGATCTTCCCTCTGGTCTCCTTCTGAGCTGCTTGGCTCTGCAATTATGGTGAGCCTGAAATGGCATAGAGAAAACACTGGTGTCCTAAAAAATGTAAATCCAGCCTAAACCATTAAAAGTGATGTGTCATGCTGTATTCCTCCCTTGCCTTGTAGAGATGTGTGTGCTCTCACGATTTCACGTTTATTACCTTTTCAAGAAAAGAGGGGCTTGCTGAGAGGGCTGGACCTAAAACCAGCAGGCTCTGGGAAAAACACTTTGCCCATGCTGTATGCATCTAAAATAGTCTGGATTGGAATTTATGTAATGGCACCCACAGCTTAAAAATGTGTACGTCTAGTCACACACAGTATATGCACGTTCACCACATGCAGCGTGGCAGCTTGAGGATACATGTATATTTATAAGGCATACTCAGATTTGGTTTTGGTTTTGGTTTTGACCCCATTTTTAGACACAGCTGGAGCTGTGTCCTTCTAAAAGTTGAGAAGATACACATCGGATCCAGATGTTAAATCTGATACTTAACCTGGTGTTGCAGTTTTGTGTAGCTGTGCTGCTTCAGTGGCTTTTGTAAGCTGCAGTTACAGCTTTCTGCAAGCCCCATATTTTGAAAACATTGGTACAGTCAAGGCCAAATTTGAGACTAAGCCTATCACAGCTGGTCATAGCGCCTTTGTGAATCACATATAGGAGAAAAAAAACTGCTTGCAGGCGCACTTTGCCACCGGAGCGGGAGTGAGAAGATGTAACAAGCTGCACAGACTCCAAGGCCAGGCCCGCAGGAGGGGGGGATGAAGAATGTGAAGAGAAAGTTTCCCCTGCAGCTCGTGGTGGAGTCCATGGTGAAACGGGTGTCCCCCCGAAGCCCATGGATGAGGACGGGGAGCAGAGACAACGATGCCCTGTGAAGATTGATCCACTCCTCAGCAGGTTTGCCAAGGGACTTGTGACTTTGCGGGGGACCAGGCTGGGGGGTCTGGACCCGGATGTCAGCACACTATGGAGGGGAGAGTCCTGCTGAGAGGCCTGTGGTGAGGGGATGACTCCCCGATAGAGAGGACTCACGCTGCAGAAGGTCGTGGACACGACTCTCGCGTGGGTGGGACCCCACGGTGCCGCAGGGGAAGGGGGTGTGTATGTGGAATCCCCCCCCCCCCAGCTGAGATGGAAGACAGCTTGGGAGGAACGGACTGAAACCCCTCACTCTCCATTCCCTGCCCCCCCTGTACTGCGAACGGGAGGGAAGAAGGGAGCGAATCTCTGATTAAAGTCATGAGTGCGAAGAGGCGAGGGGTGGGGGGAAGGAGAAGTGATAATATCTGGGGAAGAAAAGCAGCTTGTGTGGGATCACTGGAACCCCACTGCCCATTCCCTGCCCCTCCCCGTGCCATGTTGGGGGAGGAAGAAGGGAGTAAAACTGTGATGAGTTTTAAGTTTGCTAAGAAGGGAGGGGTGGGAGGAAGGTGCTTGAAGACCTGGCCGCTTCTTATCTCGTTCCGGTTCACTGGGTGTAGTAGTTGTAGTAAGTAGTAATAAATCACTTTTTTTTCTTTCCTTTATTCTGTGCTGTGTCTGTTTTGCCCATTGCACTAATTGGAGAGTGATCCCTCTGTCCTTATCTCAAGTCCTAAGCCTCCTAATATCTATTTTCTCCCCCTTTTTGGCTGAAGTGGGGAGTGAGCGAGCGGCTTGGTGGGTATTTGGCCTTTGGTTAGGGCCAAAACCACCACACCTGGGCTTACAGGACACCTTGCAATACTGAAATAAGTAGTAGGGAACAGAGTTGTAAGCTAGACCTGCATTGTTTAGTACTGTGGGTTTAATGAGGATATCTCTGTGGATATCTCTGTGGATAACATGCTAGGCAAGGACTCACAGGCTCGGAGTCCACTCCTAGGTGCTCTGCCACAGATGCACCTCTAGAATCCTGGATCCACATTGATACATGCAAATGAGAAATTTCCTATGAGTGGGGTTTTCTCAGAGTGGCTTGAGAACCATTATGCCTGCTCCATTGTTTATTTTGTTCTTCATCCAGATTTGGGAAATAAAATTGCAAATTCCTCTCAAAAAATGAAACAGTGAATCTCAAAAGATATGCCTTGATATCATATAATATCACTTTGTTTCACCACTTCCATCATGCTAAATCCCTGCTCTAGTTTGTGTTTGTTATTTGATGTATAAGACTGCCTGTATAAGGCAGGTTAAGGAGATGGACTTTCCAGATGACATGACTGCTTAGCCATCACATGTTACTCTCTCATATTCTCATCAAGTAGAGTTAAAAAGTTCAGCTCTATTGCTGCAGCACATCTGAATTTCAAGACAAAGGCATTTTTGTCAGAAAATGGTTTCCTTGAACATCCATGTTCTAATTATTTTTTATTTCCTGATATCTCCGAGCTTTGGTTTAATTGTCTTTTGGGAATGATATTTTGCAAAGACATTTTTAAAGTATATAAATCTCTTGCTGTTGGTTCTGAGACTAAAAAAAATGAGCAATAACTTCAACTCTAGATTTAGACAACTTTAAAAATGAGTGTTGGCTACAGAAAAGGTTTTAATTGTGCAGGACAGGATCTGTGAACTCAGACAGTACTTACAGATTCTTCCTTGAATATATATATAACCTTCAATGACATTTTTATGACTTGATATTTGCTGAAAGACAATCAACTGACAGAGTTACTTGTATTCCAAAGGGTCTCGTTAGAACCTATTTGTTCTCTGTGCAAATTTTATGAGGATATAACCATGTTATTTATCTGCATTCTGGATTAGTAACAGGGTTTTCTGACATCAGGAAGTTCACTGGGGACTTTTTTGTTGAAGTCAGCCCTCCTTAACAGGATGGGCAGCAAGATAAAGCTGACAAAGAAAGACTGGAAGCAACTAAACTTTTGAGAGAAGTTACCCATGTTTAAGCTGGGGCAGGATAGTGGTTGTCTCCATCCCCTCCTAACAAGACTAGTTACTGACTTGTTAGGCAAGACAGCTATTAGGCAAGACAGTTAGGCAAGACTGTTTGTTGGCCCCACAGCTGAAAAATGGGAGTTCAACATGGAAATTAATTTTCTTGCAAAAATCTTGTTCACATTAACCTAAATGGGCACATTTGATTGAACAAGAGGGCAAAGAAACCAGAGCAAACACAACATGCTTGCCTTTTATCATCTCACTGAAGTATGCCAAATACTGCAGGTTCCCTGTCTAGAGCAGAGGGAGGATGTAATGACAAGCTGTACTCAAGCAATCAGGTCCAGAACGATTTATAAACAACTTTTGTCTACACAGATATTACAGAGACATAACTCTTGAGTATGACTGATTTCTTATCAAATAAGATGTACATGGCTTTTCCACCATAAATTCATGCACAAGTTTTTCCGGTAAGTACACCATCTCTTTCTTTGTTGAAGGCATGTGGGATACCAACTGACAGGATCTGAGATAGCTTCTCCAAGTGAAGAAAGTTCTGCTGACTCTTATTTACTGCTATTATTTATATAAGGACACTTGTTGGCATAAGGGAGATGTGGCCACTACTGTTCAAATTATTGGTAACTGCTCACGGAATCACAGAATCATAGGGGTTGGAAGGGACCTCAAGAGATCATCGGGTACAACACCCCTGCCAAAGCAGGGTCCCTAGGACAGGTAACGCAGGGAGGCGTCCAGATGGATCTTGAATATCTCCAAAGAAGGAGACTCCACACCCCCCTGGGCAGCCTGTCCCAGGGCTCTGTCACCCTCTCTGTGAAAAAGTTCTTCTGCATATTGGGGCGGAACTTCCTGTGCTCTAACTTGAGGCCATTGCCCCTTATCCTGTCCCCACAGACCACTGAAAAGAGACTGGCCAATTCCCTGTCTCCCACACTTTGGATATTTATAAACATTGATCAGATCCCCTCTCAGTCTTCTTTTCTCAAGGCTGAGCAGCCCCAGTTCATTCATCCTTTCCTCGCAGGGGAGATGCTCCAGGCCGCTAATCATCTGGCTCTTCTCTAGACTCTTTCCAGGAGATTCCTGTATTTTTTATATCAGGGAACCCAGAACTGGATACAATACTCCAGGTGGGGCCTGACCAGGGCAGAATAGAGGGGAAGGACCACCTCCTTTGACCTGTTTACAGAGACATCACTACAACTGAAATATCAGACTCCCAATCTAAAATTCACCTTTGCGGAATCAAAATACTCCTCCTGTCATACACCCAGAAGTTAAATTAGAAACAGATGGTACGGAAATATCTTGCACAGGATTTATCTCTCCCTGTTTTGAGAATGGAAGAGGCACATAGACACTCTGCAAGCCATCCCCATGGGCAAACATCCCCTGAAGAGCTCTGCCCAGTCAGCACACAAGCACTGTGCCTTGCCAGCTACCCAGGAGAAAGACTTCACACATCAGTTCTAGAAGATGGGATGCAGAGAACTGTCTGTGACCAGTGTGATCACTGCTGCAGCCTGACACTTCACTGAAGTGCCAAGAGCAGGCATGTTGCCCAAAACATTATTAATTTTGCAGCCAATCAGTTTTCAATATAATCCTTTCCTGCTGAACTGTAATATATTTGTGATAACGACAACTTCATTTCACTAAATGGCTTTTTAATACCTCTAACTATAAAAAAAAATTAATTTCACCATGTGTCAGCCCTCATTGTCAGCTCAGCAGTGGATTATCCTAACTCGGGTTTAAGCCTCCAGGGCCTAAGCGTGGGTATGTGATAATGACCAGATGGTTTACCTGAACAATAGAGATTTACTAGAATAAAGGAAGAGAATTAGGTTTCTGTATGCTTTCAGTTATCTGCAGGATTGAGGAATTTTTGTCACAGCATCCATCACTGACAAGCACTAGAGAGCTGGAAATTAAGCATACGGTAATAATAATCACAGTGTAATGGCCTCCTGGCTGGCCTGAGCATCTGTTTTGCTTTCAGCTCAGCTAGCGACAACTTTCTGCCCTTAAAACAGAGATTCATCTGACTAAATATAGGCATCTCTCAGGGAGCAGTGCCTCTGAGTTAGTCCTCCTGGGTTCCCAAACAGCAGAGCCATGGGGCTGGTCACAAATCTGTGTGTCCAGGGACTCTTTCTGACACTTGTCTGGCATTTTCCCAGGTCTCCCAGAGCTCCTCTTTGGTGAGGCAGGTCCTGGTCTGGACCCAAGCAAGGTAAGCCAGGGGTCCCCTGGATTCCCATACCAACCCAGACATCGCAGTGACGTGACTGCACTTGCTGGTGTTATTCATGTGCCCGTGGGCAAATCTTTCTCTATACCAGAGCCCATGCTGTGGTCTGATAAACCCAGGAAAGGCAGTGTATATCTGGAAACTACAGGTAAAATGACCAATCCCAAAGCCCTAGGAAGTCCTGCTCAGTCCTGCTCAGCCCTGCTGCAGGCAGTACGCTTCTTCCCCAATCAACCCATGCTGTAAATATTCCGCTCTTTCCCAGACTGATCCACCCACCCACCCATCCACACCCTACTTCTTCCCTCCGAATTTCTCATTATTCACTGTAGTTATCATCTCAAGTAGGTTGTGTCCCAGCAGCAATCTTCCTAAGATTTCCAATCCTAGCAATGGAGAAAAGGCATTGCCCACTACTTCTTCTTGCCCATTCACAGCTGGTAGTGTAGTACTCATGTTTGAGGGACTTCAAGTCAGGGCTGGACCAGCCTCCCCAGCAGTGTCCTCTATGATGAGATGGCTGACTTGATGAGTGAACTGGAAATTGCAATGAGCATAAATACATGGTTATGTGCTCTTCTCTTGGCTGGAAGTGTAGCTCTGCTTACATTAAACTTGATACCTAAACCAGGACAGCTAAATATTGCTCTAAAGGTTTCTCTACCCAGCTCATTCTAAAAGAACCATGAGGAGATTGGTTTAGGTGTCTAAAGCTAATTGGATCTTTTTAAGGTTTTTACAAAGGGACAGTGACTCAGTGACTTTCTGGCAAACCTCAACACCAGAGAGAGCCCATGGCTCATGTCCATGGTTGGTAACACTAAGCCTGCAAGTTGCTCACAAGGACGGCATAAGTCCTGCTTGAGGGGACCACTGCTCCTCTCTCTGTGGAAGGCTGGATGTGGGAACAAGTTTTCACTAAAACAATGCATCCAAAGAGGTGTTTTGCATGGGGCAGGGCAATTAAATGCAACAGCAACCCCCTATGGCAATGCTGGGCCAGTAAAATTGTTCATTACACCAGGCTGTTTTTCTGGGAGCTTGTTGACTCCAATACATGTCATGAATAAACACCAAAATAAGTAAAAGGATGTTTAAGTTGCTTATTGCCATCATGAAAAATGAGGTGTTTCATTATTCTCAGGAAGGTTGTTATATATCTTATGGCTTTGATTACACTGAAGTGCCATGCATGTAGGGTGTGCTGAGACACATAATGAAGGAGAATAAAGGATGCTAGGCTGGTTTCTTAAACGCAGACCCATTTAAAAATGCAATTACCTTTCAATATAACACAATGAGGTGAATACTTTAGGAAAGCAAAACAGGTTTTATGTACAAACACTTCATTGGAGTATTTTGCTCTGCATAATGAAGTCCTGCATGCAATTTATGTTCAAATTGGCCCAATCTCAGCCTTACATTGTGGACTGCTGAATGGTTACAGAAAACAGTGGCAACAGGTCAGGAATTAGGAGGTGTCAAAGATGGAAATGAAGTTAAGGAAGGTATTGTCAATGGCACGTAATAAAGGCAGCATGAGGGTAGCTACAGCTGCCATCTGATAGACATGGCTGCTGTTACAACTCTAAGAGTAATTTTAGATATATGTCTTGTCACCAACATGAAGAAATCAGGGTTTTCCTTAGGGAAACACAAACTGTTGTCTGCACAAAAAGCAGATTTGAAGAGAGATGGTGAGGAAAAAACAAAAAGGGATCTCAGGACTGGTAATGCTTGGAGACAACGGGGAATGTAGGTGGGAACAGAACAGACGGTTACCAAAACCACCATGAACACAGAGACATCTCAACACATGAAGACGGTGGCTGTTCTCCATCTGACTCTCTTTATATCATGCTTCATCCTGAGCACTCAGCTCCATACATGAGGGGATGCCTAAATGAGAGCACCAGAAACACATATACAAGAAAACCTAAAGACATCCAGCCTGGCTGTGCTACTGCTGCCACTGAAGTGTAACATGAACCTGGACACAGAATGAGTCTTTAACCCAAAGGGAGAAAAAGGAATTATTCTGAGTCTCAAGTCATAGCATAAAACTTGGAAAGGGGATTCAATACTGAATATGGAGAAACACGGTACAGGACTCAATTGTAACTGCCATGTGTAAGCCCAGTGGATGGGACTAGAATGAAGAAAGTCCCTAAGCTCCAGCCCCAAAAATCTTTAGAGCAGAGAGCTCTTTTGGTGGCTGGTGGAGCAAAGTTGAACTAGATGGAAGGGACCAATGGCTAGGTCAGAGACTTGTTTTTTGGGTGTATTGTGTGAGAAACATTTCTGTTCAAAATCAGTTAAAAATGGAGAAAAGTTAGAATGACAGTAAGGTAGAGCAATCTGGAGTCCTAACCACAGACAGTGACTGTAATACCAAATTAAGGACATGAGAGGGAAATGGGAAAGGAAAGCCAAATATTTCAAACTGGAGTTTGAAAAGATTCCTGTGAGAACTGGGTGAAGGTGTTAGGAGATCAAATACGAGTTAAAAGGAAGGTCCCTGGAAGACAGGAGTATCAGAAGACTGTAAGGAATGCTTTGTGAAGACCTTCTTGCAGTTGTCCCTAGATGGTTTGGACAGAGAACTATCATGGTCCAGGCAGGAGGAGATGTTGCTACGTGAATGCATAAAGACATAAAGCCTGCACAGGTCTGCTCAGATAGAAACCCATCTTCATTTGTGTTCTAAGTATGGCTTGTTAAAGGAAGTGAACAGTTTCCTAGAAGACAGGGAAGACTGTGGCTAGGAAATCTATCAGCACAACAAGCCACAACCCTGTTACTGGCTGTACCACTCCTTATGTGGGCATACACATGGGCAAGGCTTTCAACAAAGAAATGTAGTCCTCCTCTGAACCTGCTCTCTAAAAGGTTATGAGCAGTATTCCCATGGGGAGGAAGAACTCTAATAACCCATGTGAGCCTGACTTTGAAAATGTACACCAAGTACACTCAAATGATCTCAGCCACTGCAGATCTACCCCAAAAAGCCCAGTTCTTCTCCTTCTTTGAAGAGGAAGGCAGTTCTGTCTCCCTCACACACTTTTTGCAGATAACTTTGTCTGAGATGCATGTACAATTAAAACCATAGTAATGAACAAAACACCTGATTCAGTATTGCCCTTATTAGCAAAGCATTATATATTATTAAAACTTAATTCATAGAATCCCAGAATCTCCTGAGTTGGAAGGACCATTGAGTCCAACTCCTGGCTCCACACAGGGCCAGCCAAGTCAGAGCAAGGAACTGAGCTTCTTGATCTCAGTCCAGCTTGGTGCCGTGACCCCTTCCCTGGGGAGTCTGTCCGAGTGCCTGAGCACCCTCCCAGTACAGAACCTCTTCCTAACATCCAGCCAAAACCTCCCCTGTCGCAGCTTCATGCCGTTCCCTCAGGTTCTTTCCCTGGTGATCAAAGAGAGGAGACCGGTGCCTGCCCCTTTGCTCTCCCTGATCAGGAAGCCACAGACTGTGATGAGGTCTGTCCTCAGCCTCCTCTTTTCCAAGCTGTACAAACCAAGGGACTTCAGCCTCTCCTCATAGGTCTTTACCATCTTCATTGCCCTCCTCTGGACACTCTCCAATATTTTTGTGTCCCTCTTGTACTGTGGCACCCAAAACTACACCCAGGACTTGAGGTGAGGCCACACCAGGGCAGTGTAGAGCAGGAAAATCCCCTCTCTGGACCATGTGGCCATGCCGTGCACCCCAGGATGTGGTTGGTTCTCCTAGCCACCTGGGCACACTGCTGGCTCATTGGTAACTTGTTGACCAAGACTTGCAAATCCCTCTCAGCATGGCTGGCCTCCAGTACCTGATCCCCCAGGCTGGATGTGCAGCCAGGGTTCCCCCTTCCCAAGTGCAGAATCCAGCACTTGTCCTTGTTGAACTTCGTGGTGTTGGTGATTGCCCAATCATTGCCCTCTTGGTGATTCCTTTCTTCGATATTCCTCTATATGAAAATTAATTTACTTAACAGGAAGGTTACAAGCTTCAGTAAAGAACAGGTTGTTATTAGTTCTGATTGCTGTCTTTCCCTTATCATCTCTTTACACAGCGGATGAAAATGGTTGGAAATTAACCTTGCAAGGCTTGTCTGTTTCTTCCCAGTCCAAGAGATAGCCTTTCATTCCAGGCATGCAGCCAGAATATTCTCATGTTTGAAGGCTGTTTAGCTGAGATAATTCATGCTTCCAAGTGGCAACCTTTCCAAAAAAAGTTATGTTTTATAAGACCTTAAATCAAATTTCCATTTGTGACTTAGAAACGGGGGTGTGGAACATCAATCAGATAAATGTCTCTGGTCCCGAAAACCCAGTGCGATTCACTAGGAGTCAAGTCCCTTTGGAGATCTGGGTCCTGCAAGTATTGATATGCCAGGGCTTTGACCCACCAGCAAGATAATGCACATCAGCTGCTCTACAGTAGCTGTTTATGTTCTTGCACACAGCGTCGTCTGGCAAACAGAAGGCAGTTTATCCCTTAGGTAAAGAGAGCTTCAAATTACCTCTTATTTACTACTACTGTCTTCTGAAAGGTGAAAGCAAACACACAGTTATTGAGCAGTTGATGAAGTGCATTTACATAGGAACCTTCAAGCTCCTAAGTGACAGCATCATAATTAAAATCAATATACTTTCTGTTCCTTAAAATTATTTATCCGAGACTTAAATGCATTTATCATACTGATTTAGTGTAAATGGTCTTACAATGCTTTACAAATATTAGATGTGAACTGTGACCCAGATTAATTTCTGTGCTGTGTCAGTTTATGTTGGGGAAACTTTTTCAGCCAACTTTGCTGCATCATGTCTTGTTTCAATACCACAGAATCATAGAATTGTAGGGGTTGGAAGGGATCTTCACAGATCATCGGGTCCAACCCCCCTGCCAAAGCAGGATCCCTAGGACAGGTCACACAGGTCAGCATCCAGATGGGTCTGGAATATCTCCAGAGAAGGAGACTCAACGCCCATCTGGGCAGTCTGTCCCAGGGCTCTGTCACCCTCTCTGTGAAAAAGTTCTTCTGCATATTGGTGCGGAACTTCCTGTGCTCCAACTTGAGGCCATTGCCCCTTGTCCTGTCCCCACAGACCACTGAGAAGTGGCTGAGTAGGCAATTGTAAATCCTGGGCAGGTGACAGGCACCTTGGTGGTGTGACTACAGCATTGGAAGACATCACCAAGAAAAGGACCTCATTGCAGGATTTACCTCAGAAGACTTGGAAATAAGGTAGTGACTTCAAGGAGTCTTTTCAGTAGTTTGATTGTTCCTGGGTGGAAAATCCCCTGCTCTGGATTGAGCTGGCTTCCACTAGAAATGGCTACTCAGCTTTTGTGGTGAACAGGAAAGGTACCTGCACACTGTGCTACCACTGACTCCTTTTCTTATCTCACACTCCTGGAATGGTGTCTTTGGACTACATGAGGCCAGTGGGCTTGGCTGATTCTTGTGCTCATTGGGAATAAATGGCTACTGAATCTCTGTGGTGATCGGTGAGAGTTGTAACTTCTACAGCTGTATACATAGGCGTTTGAGCACAAGTTGGAGACACCAATCAGCAAGAATTTGGTTCTATCAATGATAAAATTTTCAGTGAATTGAGAAGAAGTAGTTGTCTTGGTGGCCCAGGTCTCCCATGAAGGGCCCAAACATTATTACTGCTCTGTGCAATCTCTGTCCCACTTTTTCTTTTCAGAGAGTGATAAGGTGCTGGAACGGGCTGCTCAGAGAGGTAGTGGATGCCCCATCCCTGGAGGTGTCCAAAGCCAGGTTGGATGGGGCCCTGGGTAACCTTGTGTAGCTCCAGGCCTGAAGGTTGGTGGCCCTGCCTGTGGCAGGGGGTTGGAACTGTATGATCCTTGGGGTCCCTTCCAACCCAGACCGTTGACAAAGTCACGAACTGTTCCTGCTAATGTGAATAAATAAGTCCCATTATACACAAGAATGAAGCCAGGGGGTGGAAATCCTCAACAGACTATTGACAACACAAGGATGCTGCATCAGCAGTCAGTGCCAAACGATAAGAGGATGTATTGACGTTGGATGACTTACTTACACCAACATACTTTTTCATACCTCTCTGTGGGGAAACTGGGCTAATTGAGTATGTAATTAGACCAGATGTGAAAAACTGAAGTAGTTTGGTGCTTCACATTGTTTAACTCCAGAAATATGAGATAGAATGAGTTCCAATATATTAACCAGTGATGTTGGAAGGAACACATGTTTACTAAGGAATGAGCTTATATAATGAAGTACCAGAAGGCTCAACAGCAGCCCTTCATCTTATTACTAAGGATGCAAATCCCCTTGCAGAGCAGAGCACAAAGGTCCACTCCCATCTAACTGGTTTAGCTATTAATGTGCAGAGTCCTACATAGTAACGTAATTTAGTTGCTTGAACAGCTACTTAAAATCATCAGAGATAAGCTGGAGTACCCTGACAAGTTGAGGTACCCTGATAACAGTTGCTAGAGACAGGTTTAAGTCTCCTACACAGATCCTGTTTCATGCCTGCTAGCTCAATGCAAACGTTTCAGATGTCTCAAATATTAAGGGTCTTGTCAGACCTTCATCTGGAACCCTGTGCCATGTCCATCACAGACAATGGTGGAAGGCTCTCCCTTTTACTTCTGAAAAATGGTTTAACATGAATGTTACAGATGTGGGACACTGCGACACATCACTGATGTAAGCTCTGGAGGTAATAATAGAGACAGACCATGAGAACAGGGTGTACTGCCTTTCTCCAGAGAACAACGGGAAAAACCCAGACCCCCTTTTTATTCCTTTCTTGAATGTTTTGCATTTATGCTTATAAAGAAAGATGCAGCCTTTAAAATGTTTCTCTGTTGTCATGCCAGTACTTGAAAAACAGAGATCAATTCTATCCTAGGGTTTGCAATTTTGGTCCTGCTGAATGACAATTAAAGACATGTCCTTCTGTACACCTCTTTTCCCACACCTATCAGGTGTACAGGCTGCAAGATTAGCGCTTTTATATACTTTTTTTTGGGACTTGCCTCAGATCACGAGCACTTTGGGGAAAGCAAACAAAACATACTTTTAAAGACAGGGACTGGAAAAAAAACCAAGCAAACAAACCAACACTCCCATTCCTCTTAAAAACCACAAAGAAATCACAGAGACAAAGATGAATATTTTGTTGTTTATTTGTTTTTACCTAAAAAGGAAAAGCCAGAGTTTCTCTGAGGTCCAGTAAGGACTTTTATACAAAGCAGATGAGAGGTGGAGTGCAGTGACGCAATGGAAGCTAGAGAAAGATTGCATCAGCATCCAGTAGCACACTGACACCTCTGGTGACTGGCAAGACAAATGGAAATCTGATTTCCCTGGCTTTTCTAAGAGATGGCCAAACAGTGCAACCCAGGAGACTTTCTGCATTATCTAGAAGACCCAGAGACTTGCTCTTTTCTAGATTATCACAGTTGAAATCAGTGCTCCCAAGGCTGTACCCGCAGGCATACTGGCGTTGTGATTTACTGCTCGAGATGACACTTGCCAGGTTGGGGAAAAGAAAGGCTTTTTCCCAAATCTCTGTGTGACTCCTAATTTTATAGAGCTGAAGGAAAGTTGCTCCAGCTTCAGTTGCTTTTGTGTTTTAGTTATCATTGGGTTTTATGACCGCAGAATGTTTTCCCAATTATTAGCTGCCCTGCCTGGAATGCAGTGTTGGGTGATTTATTATGGGCATGATACCCCACCCCCACCCCCTCCTGCAACTGGTGACGTGCTATTTGTCCAGAGATGAGGAATTGTGAGTCGAATGGGCTCCAGCTGTGTGTCTGGATCTAAACCATCCCCAGTCGTTGGAGGAGTAATTTTCTTTCTGGGAGCACGCAGAACTACGACAATTTCTGTCACAGCTGACCTCTGTACTTTTTCTTCTCAGATCTGCAATAAGTGCCCATTTCATTGTTCAGACCTTGGAAGGCAGCTAGTGGGGTGACAGCTGAACTGTTCTCCAGACATTATTAAAGCAGAAGATTCAGCTTGTGTCTCCAGCTCTGCATTGTGCATCGCCTCTCTCAGGAGCTTCTCAAAGCGCGGTTTTAGCATTTCTTCCAAAGACCAATTAACTCAGCCCAATCCTGGGGTACAATTACCCATATGATCAAGGGATGTCTCTTCCCCTGCTGTATCTGGAGTTGACACTGACTAGCACCAGGATCTCCAGTTGATGGATGAAACTTGGCTGTGAGCAAGGCAGAATGATTCCCCAGTTGCTTCGTTGTGTTGGTGTACGTAAGCTGTAAGTCTAATGAGACCAAATTTTCCTTTAACAAAAGGGCATTGTCCTCAGCCAGTCCCAGAGCACCTATTAATTTCTAAAAATTAGATGACATTGAACTCCTTTTACCAAGCAACCCTTTCCCAGCTATAGCAGCATACGTGCAGCCTTTGCTGCTGAATTGGGGTTTTTTCTCTCCTTTAATTGGCCTACCTAGGGGTTGAGAAATCTGTTATTTCATATTTCCAGCGTTCAAATTCTGCTGGGGGTGGTGGACAACTACTTTACAATGAGTTCTGTCTCGTTGCTGGAATAGCTGGGAAGATTTCGAAGGTCCTCAAGCACAGCAGGGAGCCTGTTCACCTTGCGCTGTGGCAAAGAAATAGCAATTATCTCTGATTTTGACTGCAGGCAGAAATGATAAATAAATACAGAAAATGGAAAACACTGAGCTCATGGAAAAGTTTTTTTCTTTTTTAAAGTAGCAGATGGGTAAAAGTGTATCATCTCCCTCCAGCGCTAAAGAGGTAGCACTGGTTAAGAGTTGCAGTTCCTTCAGGGTAAAAAACACACAGCAATTGGGATAACACAGTACATCACACATGGGCTTCTGGTCTGTGAATGCTGCATGAGAAATCATTAACAAGTCACCTCTAGCCTGATCCCAGCACAAGCTTTACCTGTGCACAGTGTGGAGGAGTGCAAAAGGCTCGTTGCCTTCACGTGAGATGGACACCCACCTGAGCACTGCTGGGAGATGCCTCAGGCTGATGCCATTTTACTGACCACAGCTTCAGAGGTGCAGGAGAGACCTGGGCTTTTCATAGCTGCCTAGTCACCCACTGGAAAATGAGGGCATTAATTAAGCGTAGGGAATTTTGTTATGGCACAGCTAACATGGTTCCTAGGTGGAGGCTCCTGTTTTTAACATGCTTTTTTCTCCCCCAGATACCAGCAACAGCCTCCCAGTGCACAAATGCCCCAGAGTCTGTAATTCCCCAGTTTTCACCAGTTAGCACTCAGGCTTCTCATATTCTGTGTAAGGTTTCTAAATACTTACTCTGAACACTCTTCATGAGCTTGGATGCAGAAAACAGAGGGGGATAATTTGTCTCTAGGTATTTCTTCTTTGACAAATATCAAATGTCTGACACATCACCTCTGGGTAAGGTTCCTAGATAATATTGACTGGCCTAACTGGGTACCACCAAAGAAAATTAAACTTGTTAATTCACTTTCTGCCCTGAAGCAGAAGCTGGCAAAAAATTGTGAGTAGGTTGCTGCATAATTATTTTGATTGAGTATCCAAAGGTTCACAGGAGCAGAGCAGTGAAGTGACCAGTTCTCATGTTTCATATGCTGGAGAAATTTACAAGATTTTTACTGAAATCAGTAATTTAATCATGGGGTATGCTTTCCAGCAGCTTGAGGACCAAGTGGGCAGAGATTCCCCTTAGTAGCAAGTCATGGAAGTTCACCAGCATTAAAGGAGCTCCACTGGTGGGATGGAGGATATCGGTCTCCTATATATAGTACAGGACATAGGACCAAAATTGTCATTTCCTGCAGTGGAAAGAACTGCTCTTTCTCAATACACCACTGAGAACAACCCACTAACTTAATCAGAAGAAAAAATACAAGCAGTATTAGGCCTAACATGAAATCCTGGTCTCGCTGAAGTCGGAGGGAATTTTGCCACTAATTCCACTGGGATTTTACTCCCTGCCTTTGCACAGAGCTGCTGGGAATGTGAAAAACAGCAGAGTAACTTAGTGAAGACTTGTCAGGCTGTATGTGAATTTAGCCTATGTGAGCTCAAGTGACCTGGGGACGGCTCTCAAACCAGGGAGATGTATGTGCTCCCACAGCCCAGGCACTGGACTCAGTTTTTGTCCTTCTATTTGACCTACCTGCTCAGGGATGCTCTATCTCAGCTAAACGTAGTTCTGAATCTCCTTCTAAACAAGCAGAAGGCAACAGGGACAGATGATAGGACTGAATTCATTGGTTCTTCCACAGTGGTTCTTCAGAAAACCAATCAAGCCTCCAGGCATTTCTGGGTCAACAGCAGCCTCAACACACTCTGTCATCCCCTGAAAAATAAGATGTGTGTCCTTGTCTGCAAGGAAAAGTCTAGCACAGAAGCAGGAGGGGGATTTGCTAAGCATGGCTGTCCATCTTGGAAGGAGACCCCTCATTTGTAAGGGTCCCACTTGTCATCTGAAAACAGGTGCCTGAAGTGTACCAAATGCTTCTTTCTACCTGAAAGTTATAGAGGCACCTAGTTTAGCTTTGCTTTTTTGGAAATGACCTAAATCAAGTGTGATGAACCTCCTTGAGTACCCCCTTGGTGTTTGGCCTTGCACAACACTGTGAAAGCCACCATCCCCATGGTGGGACATCACTCCCAGCTTGCCTGAGCCCACTGAGATCCTCCCTGCAAGAAAAAATCCCAGAAAGCCTCTTCACTGGCAGTTGCTCCCCAGGGAAGTGTGGTTCTCCTTCCCTCTCCAGCAGTGTCTCAGGTGTCCTCCATGGCAGCATCAGCCACCAGGAACCGCAATTTCCAAGCGGGAAATTGAGGTGGCTGTGGGATCTCTACTCAACCTAAAACACCACTACTTTAGGTGATTCAGTTCCTCTTGCCAGATAAAAGGATGGCAGTCAGTGGTTTTGGACCCATACCAGGCTCATATCTAGTCCCTGTCAAGCAAATAATAGCTTCTGTGTTGAAAAGCTTCATGACCAGGAGCCTGTTTACCTCCCCACTTGTCTCCACCAGCAGATGCTCAAGGAAGACTGAAAAAACAGGCTAATGCATAGCCAAACCTTCTCCATCACTTGGGAGCTTAAGGATTTTCTGCAGTGGGGATACTATCTTCAAATTTAATAGGCCTTGGTGAATTTAAATTTTCCCCCACCACGAACTTAGCCTCATTTTGAATCCATGTAAATTTTTAACATCCACCGAGTCTTGCAGAAGATGTTCCACAGCTTGAGTACATATGATGCATCACTTTGCAAAGAGACCTCACGAGCACTGAACTAAGCAGCTCTGCTCAGAATTAGTGCCATTAGTGCATCTTGAGTTGAAGAAACAACACAACCTTTTTGGTTTGATGCCTCACTTAGGGCTCTCGGCAAGGAAAGACGACATGCTATGGCCACAGCTCATCCCAGTTAAAAAGGGTTCAAATCCAAAGAGAAAACTTACCACAGAGTTGGAGGAAAAATGCACCTCCAGGTCTGTCCAAGCCATAGCTTGGAGTTGTTTTTCTTCTAAGGACAATCCTGGTCCTACATACACTTAGGAAATCAAGAGTGCACATGATGCTCCTCCCACCCGGCAGAAACTTAGTCTAACTGGAGAAAGGAAAGCCTAAAGAGTCTCTAAGCCTTCTGCCTGCTTCCCATCATTTTACCCAAATGAAAGTCATAAAGTGGAGTATTTGTTAATATTTTTGGTCCAGGGATGAAGTTTCTAAACCATATATATGTCTCTGCTGATCAAACAACCTTAATGTGTGGCAAATTCAGCAATGCTCAGAGGGGCACAAAAAAATCCCATCCTGCCAATGCTGTCTCTAAGGAGACAAGAAACAAGACTGTCTTTGCAAACTCTCCTTGTAACACTGTAGATAGGGAGGTTTTATTTTTATTTCCCTGAAGGGATGCTCTGAGCTAAATAAATCATAGGTGTACATTAAAAGAAAGAACACCCCCTCCCCTTCTGAACCTACATAAAATTTGCTTAAATAACAAATCTGCATAGAAATGGGGGATGCTGTCATGCCTGATGGATGATCATGTAACAGGTTAATTGCATCACCAGGAAGACAGTAAACATTTTGGTTCTCCCTTTTAAAGTAAATTAGGCCCCATTAATACATGCTTTGCTGCCATAATAAGGCCAACAATGAAATTACTGGTCTTGCATTAAAAACATCAAAGCTAAAGGCATTCATTTTCTGCTGCAGCTGTTTGATGCACCCAGCTTTTCAAAGAGCATTTCCTGGGACTTCTTGAGAGCCTCTTCAGAGTGAGTCACCAAATGCAATCTCGCTTCCCTTGAGATGACTGCTAGAAAGCAGAATTTTGGAGAAGTTGCTGAGCTCTGGGTAGTTTTCACAGCTTTCAAACAAACTTACTGCTGTTATTCCCTTCAAGCTTAAAAGGCAAGATGCACCACAAAGACCATGAGAAGATGCAGCCAGCAAAACTGCTGCAGCATCTACAAGCTCAGGAGTATCAGAAGCGTTGGAAAACAAGAGTAGCTGCAAGTTTAAAGATGCCCTGAGTTAACAGGTCCAATGCCCTGAATTTTTTGGTGTGCAGCCAAGCAATTCAAGGCTGGTGATGCCTGGTGTTTGGACCCCCTTGTAGTGGAAAAAACTCAGTAGAAGCTGCTCATGTACCAGTTCCATCTGCTGACTGAAGAGTGTTTCATTTCTCAATTACTTTAAGGCCAGTGAACACCAATTCTTCAGGCCCAAAATCATGCAGAGAGGTGAGTCTCTGGGACATCTGAGCATCAGGCAATGCTACAGGAGAGAGTTGAGGTTGGAGTACAGGTATCTAGGAAGGGCCAGAAGAAATCTGCAATCACAGGTGAGAAGTCACTTCCTTAATTTTTGTTCCCTCCTCATGGCAGCAGTGTGGTAGCTCAAAAATACAAGCCAGACTCCAGGGATGTAAAACACAGCATAATAAAAATGCCTTGTAGTTAAAAAAGGAAATAAGCACTTCTGTGGAAGAAGTGGAGGGTTGAGTAACTGGAGCTGGCATCTTTATGGTCACCCTGCTCCTTTCTCTTTCCAGAGGGAGAGCATGCAAACAAAAGGTGGCTTCTGTAACTGCAACGATCTCTAGAAATCCAGGAAGGCTTTGAAGACAGTTTAACATCACTGACATCTTTGCCAAGCCACGGTGTCACTAGAACTCATTATCTGCAATATTTGATCACTTAGATTGTAAAAGCCCACAAACAGCAACAGTCCTATGCAACAAAAAGGTACTTACCAACCCTTGAACAAAAAAAAGCAGTTTGATACATATTTTACTCTAGGAGTAAAAAACGTACCAGCAAAATTTGAGCTCTCCAGTCATTCTTCTTCTGGCCCACTTTGAATTTACATTACTAGCAGTGGGAGTAGGGGCAAGAGAGAAGAGATGGGGCATAATTGTATAATCCCTTCCCAATTCTCTGAGCCACTCAGCTCAGGTGACAAATGGAAGCCTTTGTGAAATTAAGCCTGAAGCCATTTGGATAATGGTGCTGTGTTGCTGCATGGCACCTCCTAATTACTATGGTCCCAGTGGTACATTAACTGTGATGGTCACCAGGGAATATTTCACTCCTTTCAGACACCTTCAAGCACATATTGCTTCAGTGTTATGGTTACAAGGTACCTGTGAGACATTTGATTTCTTTTCAAATACATCTCAAGAGTAGATGAGGAACCATGTACAATGCAAGCCCAGAGCAGAAGTAAGGAGAAAAAATATGGTGAGGTCACTGCAAGATTGGAGGAGCAATTTCAGGTGGATAGAAGTTTTTTGGGTTCTTTTAGCTGCCCCTATGAGTTAGTACTTGAAAATCATTATGGGTGCATGGATTTCACATTTTTGGCATCCAGTGGCATGATTTACTGATTAACTACATTGAAATCAATAAGATAAGCTGGGAAATTAAGACAGGGATATATCTTGGATGCAATGGGTGTTACAGCCAGTAGCTCAGATTCAGCTCAGGTAAGGCAGTTTTGAGCTACAGATACCAACAATGGACAATTTCTGGGCCTCTCTACATAGGTTGGTTTATGACCACTAAAAGATAAAGTTAATGAGAAGATATCACAAGGGCAAGGACTGTGGGTATAAAGAGATCTGTCATTTCTGGCTCTGCATATTCCAATACCCCCCCCCAAAAAATTAATAAATAATTCCCGAGGGAACCAATGGCTCGATTGTGACATCACTTCACTGGAGACACAGATCTGTCCAGGCGTCCCACTTCATGCAGAGCATGCAGGGGTGGTGCAGCCCATTTCCTTCCAACTGAATGCTTCTGACTGCTTTTGTTTTATTGCTGTCCCTCCTCTCCAAGCATTTGAAAACGCATGAGTGGTTTAGAAAGCTGCCTGCCCTCAGGCAGGTGAACCCATTTCACCCAGACATCAGGAAGCAATAAGGATGGTTATCTCCAAACCGCCTTCTGAGACATGCATTGGAGCATATTTCTTTTAACAGAAAGGCATAACCCCCTCTAGAGAGAGATGCTTTCATTAGCTGGCCTTACTCAGCTTGACACGCTTAACTCAGCTAATAGCCCAGAAAAAGCAGGTGGAACAGGGAGCTTTCAGCTACAGGCTAGGGTTTTCAGCTGGTATTTGACTCCTGAAGCACATAGGTAATAATCAAGCTGTGCTAATTTCCAGCAGCTAAAGATTTGACCTTAACAAGGTCTTTTTGCTGTTTCTCATATGGGCTGAACTCTCTACCTGATGGTGAATGAACTGCTACTACGTCTTTCTTGCTTACAGTTGGTGAGAACGTGGACAGACATGATTTAGATCTTGGTTACAGGCTGTCCAAATCCACTTCAGAAATTCCAGACAGGGAAAGACAGTTTGGAGAAATCCCACCAAGCATCTATAGAGGTTTAGGGCTACATCTCATAAGCAACTTCAAGACCAGTTCACCTCCTTCCTCCAATGAAACCCACAGCGGTCTCCTTGGCATGGTAACTCTTTCTATAGGCCTGGGGAGAGATATATTGCAAAAGGAACTCAAGTCTGCAGTACAATGCGTGAAACAGAGCCCCTCTTTCCTCAGGGTAGTTCTTACACTGGCTCACCTCACAGCATGATCCCCAAACTTACTGAGGAAGAAAGGGAATTGTGCTGGTCCGTTTAAAACCCACCAGGTATTAGAGGTTGGTTTCCCACAGCACTACCATGGCTAGAGAAATTAAATTTGCTCCTGCAAAGGATCTTGGTTACACAGCACCACAACTGCAACCAGAGGCACAGAAGGGCTGCACCAGACATCCCTACACAGTTTAGCTTGTCCTACTGTGAGATGAGATGGGGTGCAGGTCCAAACACTCTTCCCTGGGAAGGATTTGGCTCAGTTCCTGCAGGGAGTACCTGAAAGGAGCACACAAACAAGAGGGGAATCAACTTTTTAAAAGGGTAGAAAATGGCAGGACAAGGGGGATGGATTAAAGCTAAAGGAGGGAAGGATTAAATTAGATACTAGGGGGAAGTATTTTACAGAGTGAGTGGTGAGGTACTGGAACAGGCTGCCTAGAGAGGTGGTAGATGCCCTGTCCCTGGAGGTGTTCAAGGCCAGGTTGGATGGGGCCCTGGGCAACCTTGTGTAGATCCAGGCCTGGACGTTTGTGGCCCTGCCTGTGGCAGGGGGGTTGGAACTCTACCATTCTATGAGTCTATGATTCTATGATTTTTGAAACCTGGGATGGTCCTGGGAAAGGTCAGAAGCAGAGGTGTGAGCACCTGGAGACAAGCCAGGAGACAACTCTTGCAGTTGAGGTACCCAGTGATACAGACATAGAATCACAGAGTCACTTAGATTGGAAGAGACCTTTAAGATCACTGAGTCCAGCTACAGCCTAACCCTGCCTAGTCCACCTCTAGATCACGTACTCAAGAACTTCCCCTTCATGCCTTTTAAATCCCTCCAGGGATGGTGACTCCACCACCTCCCTGGGCAGCCTGTTCCAGTGCCTGACAACCCTTTCAGTAAAGAAATTCTTCCTGATATCTAACCTAAATCTCCCCAGTGCAATTTTAAGCCATTCCCTCTCATCCTGCCGCTTGTTACCTGCTGGGAAAAGTTTTCAAACATAACCCTTGATGGGACTTCAGCCGATGTCACTGGGAGCAAGTCACCCAGCTGCCTGCACACCTCGTAGTGGTCCCTTGCAATGGTCCCAGGCACAGGGATCACTTTGCAAACTGAGCCTAGAGTTTTGCAAGTGAAAAGGGACATCATCGGTCCAGGTATCCAAAACCTGACAAGGTCAATCCATTAGAGCTGAGCTGGGCTGTAGGGCCAGCCTGGGAAAACTGCAACAAGCAATAATAATAATAATCAGTTTTCCTGCCTTGTAGATTTGATGAATCACCTTAATGTTGACTCTTGCTTAACCAGACGTGATTAAGAACCATGTGAGTGTTACCTTTGAGAAATGAGGTGATAACTCAGTGTGTTCAAATTGAAAAAGTCAGGATGGTAATGAGTCTGAGTTCACATATATATGTGTTAATCACGTTATCCACACTGTCTGACTATGACACGTGCTTTCTGAATTAGTTATGTGTTTCAGATTAACAACAGGATGCTTTACTCAATTACAGCAATAGTCCTGATGAGTTTGTTTTCATATTTGTTAATTTTCCCATGGTAGCAGTGTGTTTTGGAGAGTGCACATACATTTTTAATGAGTTGAAATTGCCTTGTATCAGATAAGATATCTTTTTGCCAGATGTTGATATCACATAAAATCCAATTCTGTTCCCTCCCACAGTGTTTTGCCACTGATTCGTTTCCATTATATGATCCTGGCCCTCCTCTCTGATTTTCACCCTGCAGACAAGAATTGTCATGGGAAAGATATTTCTAAAAGAGGCTTGTTCATGCTGTATATATAAGTTAGGCTGCTTTCAAGCAGTATGGATGGTAAAGTGCATTGGATTGCGGGAAGCACAAGTTTCACTCCTTCCTCTGCCACTGACTCCTCTTGGGAACCTTGGTCACGTCACTTAGAGGACATTTCTCTACCCTAAGTTTAGACTCTGGTCTAAGTGAATTTCCCAGGCAATGGAAAGAGGCAGCTGTCTCCAGGGACTGATCAAGTTGATGCTAAAATGGGATGGGAGGGGAGGAATTAATCACCCACCCACAGTTTATCTCCCTCTAATTAACCATCACAACAAATAAATAAGACAAACTAGCTGGGTGATTTAGAATAGCAGAGCTATTCTATGTGAGCTAGACGGTGGCAGGACTACCATTTCACTTGCTCTTAACTTCAAGAGGATTCCACAAGTCACACAGGTATGAGTGAAAAGCAGATTTGGTCAAATTTTAACCAAGATATACCCTCAACCTGGGGTTTGGTTTGATCCTACTGATAATGTAAGAAAAACAAGAGCTAAACAACCGCCCCCCCCCCCCCCCAAACCCTTCAGTGTAAACTTGTTCCCAAACATCTTTGTTCCCAGCCAGATGTAGTTACAGGCTGTGAAAATAAATCTTACTGTTCCAGGATGCATAAAGTATTATTTGGCTGTACGAGCTCTGCCTGATTACTGCATGAGCACATTAAGAGAAAAGATGGGATGGGAGGGAAGAAACCTTTTCAAAACCATTTTTAACTAACAAATGTGGCAAGAGCTGAAATGTACAGCCCTATTCAACTCACTGTTCAGCTGCCTAAATGTCTTAGCACCTATTGTAATCTCAGGCACTGTGGGTGGATCCTGCCCAGCCTCTAGAGCCTCTGCTGCTTCTCATAAATCCTGTATCATCTCTGCTAGCCACCCACAGATACCCATGTAGGGTAGTGGCACCAGATGCTTGTGTTCAGGCAACTGAATCCTGCCCTAGAATACCCCAGAGCTCATGGAAATCTGTTCTTTGAGTTAAATGAGGACAACTTCCTACAGGAAAGCGGGAAAGGGGCTGTTCATGGGGCAGCGTGGTGATAGGACAAGGGGCAATGACTTTAAGCTGGCAGAGGGCTGGGTAGGGTTAGATGTTAGGAAGAAATTCTTTACTCTGAGGGTGGTGAGGCTCTGGCACAGGTTGCCCAGAGAGGTTGTGGAAGCCCCATCCCTGGAAGGGTTTAAGGCCAGGTTGGATGGGGCTTTGAGCAGCCTGATCTAGTGAGGGGTGTCCCTGCCTATGTCAGTGGGGTTGGAACTAGATTAGCATTGAGGTTCCTTTCAACCCAAAGCATTCTATGATTCTATGATTTACCGACTAAGGATGGGGCTCTTTATGGTCGGTAATAAGCATTCTGGGATACTCGTATTTTTATAAACTTTAGCAAGTAGCAAGTGTCTGTGGGAACATGGTAAGTATTTTAAGCAGTAGAAGAGATTAATAGTGCCAAATGGAGAGGGAAGCATCTGAACCCTGAAGCAGATTGTAAAATCTCGCTCACAGCTGAATTAAGTCTGACATGGAGGTTGAAAGTTGTGCAAATCTCACAACATATTGGTCTGAAATGATGGGAATGGGTATTGCAAAACTATTTCTAATTGACACTGATAAATTGTTAAATCTTTCCCTAAACTCGACTGTGTCTAACGCCGTCTGGGTGCAATACACCAAATTAGGTCAAAGCCTCTAATCCTGTGCATCTCTCTAGCACATTTAAGACAGTGATCAGCCTAAGCATAGATAAGCCTATCAGTACTAACAGAAGTTGGCTAGACTTCAGCTTTTATCATATTCTCTACAGAGTGACTAATAAAGCCAAATTCTTGTATGGCATTCAAATATATTCATATTCACCAGGTAAACAGAGATTTCATGTGTAGGGCTTGTGGCCACATTCTAATTTTCATTCAGTTGTCATTAAAAATGTGAATGAGGTTGCTGAAAATTAGAATTTTCATCCTGAGAAAAAAAAAAACAACCTTTGAAATTTCTTTTCAGGCTGCAGTGATGCCAAATATTTCAGTCTCACAAAACCGAATGTTCTTGTTTTGATTTTACTATTACTGAGCAGGAAATGTCAATATGAGACTCAAAGGAAAGCTGTTAAGTTAAATGCTTCATCAAATAGATGCATTTCTGCTGGATACCAAATTCCACTGAATCAATGTGTTTAACTTGACCGATATTGACTCAGGCTTAAGATATGTATCATTGGTTAACAAACCACCTTCAGAAGAGTAGGCACAGTCATCACTCACCTCTTGGCATTAGCCCATTTACTGTGGGCTAGTAAACAGCCTGGATGTACCTAAATTTAATTTGCAATAGGGATTATAGAATCATAGAATTGGTTAAATTGGAAGGGTCCGTTAAGTTGGAGGCCATCTAGTCCAACCCGCTGCAGTAAGCAGGGACATCTTCACTAGATCAGGTCACTCAGAGCCCCATCAAGCCTGACCTTGAATAACTCCAGGGATGGAGCCTCCACCACCTCTATGGGCAGACTGTGCCAGTGATTCACCACCCTCATATTGAAGAACTTTTTCCTAATACCCAACCTAAATCTCCCTTTCTCTAGCTTAAAACCATCACCCCTCGTTCTATTGCTCCATGCCCTTGTGAACAGTTCTTCCCTAGCTTTCTTATAGGCACCTTTCAGGTACTGGAAGGCTGCTATAAGGTCCCCCCACAACCTTCTCTTCTCCAGGCTGAACAAGCCCATCTCTCAGCCTATCCTTGTAGGAGAGGTGCTCCGGGCCTTTGATCATTTTTGTGGCCCTCCTCTGGATGTGCTCCAACAGGCCCATGTCCTTTTTGTGTTCTTTGTCTTAAGTATCACTTTGCCTTTCATCCACATTTGGAGCTGATCAGCTAACATTTATGCCTGAGATGGGTGAAATTAAATCCTTTTCTCTAAGTGGAACCAAGGCCAGAGTTGTATACCATGGCACTGGGTAGAAGAGCCCTCTGGCAGTATGGATTCATGGTACCTCGCTTAGGAGAAAATGAGATCTTCCTCATAACAACCTCATTAGAGAGAGGGTTGAACACTTCTGGAGAGGCCATGCAGCACGATGGCAATATGCAGAGATCCCCTGCTAGCTGACCAATGCCAGGTTCCCAACAGAAGCAATCAGTGCCATACAAACTGCACAAATTGCTCTCCTTAAGAGAATGATATTCATCTTCTGATAATGGGCAGAAACTAGATTTCAGGAGCTGTCTGCCCATCACTACCTGTTTTTGTCCAGCAGGCTGAAGCTTTTTGGATCAGAGGACAGAACAAAATATACAGTTTGCTTTTGTTTTCGACACAGGGTTGAGACAGTCTGAAACACTTGTGAACAATAGATGGCCGTGACAAGACCTCTGTAAGAAAGACATAATCCCACAAGAATTTAGAATTTAGTAGTTTGTGTCAATATACATGGTAAATTCATAATTCAAACAAAAACAGATGTTGACTTTTTACCTTTCTTTCTCATTATAACACACCTGCATTCCTAAAACAGGTGATGTGCTAGACAATGGAGTAAGGGAGTTGATTCCAAATGCTGCTGAAATCAGCACTTAAAAGCGTATTGCAACATTAATTTTAACAATAGCAATTGCAGTTGTGATGGATCTCCAGTTTCCAATTCTATTCAAGCTCCATCGTTATGTATTTGTTGAGTGATTTCTTTAATTGCAAGCACTTTGGGGTGGTACTTGCCCGTGTCTTTGGTAATGTATTTGGAGTTTCTTTGTTACTGGAATCAACACAAACTATTTTATTCAAACACTTTGACCTCACATTGGGTTCTGCATCTATAAAATGCTATTGGAATAAATCAACAGAAAAATGGGCATGCAAAGCTTAGAACTTCACAGAAGTCATAAAGCCAGAAGGGATTCATATGTCAACTCTCTATGCCTATACAATGCACAGACTTAGAGCATAATGGGTCCTGAATTAAACCAGCACTTGGTTATCTCTTGGTCAGATCAATGGAAGAAGAAGAGGAACAATAGCAAACAGGATCCAGTCACCATTTGGTGTATCATGTGCTACTGCCAGAAAGCTACAGTGGGGGATCAGAGTGCCTCCAGCCTCAGCTTGGATGCACTAACCCCTCAAGACAACACATTCAATTTTAAGGGCAAATCCATCATTTCCCTGGCACGCAACATACAATTAAATTGAACTTACCCATGTGGGAATTTCACTTGCCATAAGTTCCTCAAAACAACCTCCCTTTTTTCCCCTAAGCTTGTCTTGCAGGAAAGTAACATTTGTCCTTACATGTTTATCTTCATGATCCTCAAAAAAGGATCCTTGTCTGGGTGAGCCAAAAGTGAGTAAAAGCCTGAATTTCTTTCTGAAATTTCTTTGGCAGGACACACATAGTTGTTTTTTCTAAATGAAGAGTGCTGCAAAACCAGGGTGTTTTCTGTGAAGTTACAATTGCCCCAGATCAAGTCATGTTTTCCTATTCCTTCCTTAAATACTCTTCATCCCAAAAGTGTGTTACCCTATTAAACTGAGATTCCCTAAAGCCTACCAGATCTAAAAAACCCCAGGATTAATAAAACCACCAGTGTATTAGTTTTTCTCCCTTCTATTAGCATCGCAATCATAGTTGAAAAACTCCTCTTTCCTTTCCAGAACAACAGATTTCCTCCTGGTTTTCTACACATACCTCTCTCCTACAGAGCCTCAGTTTACCCAAAGCTCTGGGTATAAGGATGACTTGCATTTTGCTTTATCCCTCCCCTGACCTGTGAGGTGTGCTGCTAACTGCAGTGACAAATTAAAACCAGTCTATGTGATTACATGCCACTATCACATAGAAGGATACTATGAATGCTGTAAGAGAACATATGTTGAGTAAAAGTCATAGGGAAAGCCTTTGCAACAGACACACGTATAGCAGCAAAACTCATCTCTCTCTTGGGAAGCTGCTGATCAAGGAGAGACCTACAAATTTCAGGACTGCGCTTCCAAGACCTCATCTCTCTCAATTCTACCTCAATTACAAGGTATTAAATTGCACAGTCCAATAACATCACTACCTCCACTGGAACGGCAAGAAACCAACTCAGGGTAAAAGAAGGGAAAAGTGTCTGAGAGAGAAAAAGCTTTTAGAGCACGGAAAAAACACAACAATGCCCCATCAACAGACAGAGTCTAGGGGGGAAAAGATAGCATTGTAAAAGATAACCATTAAGCAGTGCTATAAAGAAGGCTAAGGGGCATTGTTTGGCTCCTTTCACAGCCAGTGCTTTCACAGTGGTTGGCATGTGGCTGCTAAGAGCGAGTGGAACATCAATTTTTGTGTGCAGTGAGAGCGGTGGTGCTGAGATGTATGACAAATCAATCCAAGAACTGAATGCAATTCAGCTCACTGTCACTGTTTAGATGCTTAAATTTTCACTTGAATAAGCACAGAGCTGCTTCACTGATGTCCTCCTTTTCCCCCTTTAAGCAGATGGAGATGCTTTGTGAATGGCTACTTGTGTAAGAGCTGGCCCAAAACCACTCTGCTGGGTCCAGACTTAAATTTATTGTATGTTGACAATACAACAGCTAGAAGGTATTCCTGTCCCTCAAGCAGTCCTTATTCAGTCTTTTTTAATCCCAGTTTAAGGGGATTTAAGGCATCTAGATTATAGAGAGAGATGTTTGACCTTTCACCTTCATCATTTGGTGTTTCCTCTTCATCAACACTTCACGCCTAAAGACCTTACAGAATTCAGGCAGAATAAACTCATGTTTGGGGTCTGGTTGTATTGACTGCAAGAGAACTGCACCCCCTGAAACCTATACACCTGTTCAGCTCACCATAAATTAGGTAATTAAATCTGCTCGACTGACCTGTTCTCTAGGCTTCACTTGACTAGATTTTCCTTGACCACAGAACCAGCTCAGAGAGTCAGATGTCCAAGCCTTAAACTGAGCCTAGCCTTTACAATCAAGTACTACAGATCTGGATTCAGATTTTCTTGGCTACCCGAGCAAAGGGACCTATGCTGAGCAGCTGAACTCTGCAACTCTTTCTCTGACATCCATTGGGCTTTAGGGACAGGCAACAATTTTGCATGACTCAGGGAGGCAGGGAGGAAGTGAGATGGATGGGTTAGATATCCTCAGCCTGCATTTAACCCACTTGAGTTCTTCTGAGTTCAGTCTAAAGAAGGGGTGTGATTTGCCCAATTAAAAAAAGAGTCCACATTTATTCCTACTTTTTCCTTGATCCATATTTCAAAGAGTAAGAATTATACAGAAGGTGCATGCATGTGTTCTTTCCCACCTATGTGTTAACTACCCCTTGGTACAGCTCTGCTCAATTCAGGATCAATTCTTTGCATATTAAACAGCAGGACTGGTGGCATCCAGGGAGGTGGAACTTTCAGGGTTAAAAGGCAGCTCAACAACAGGATGCTGCGCTTCAATTGCAACCACTGGCATGAGTAGTTCAATTCTCTTGTCCCCATATAGGTGTCCTGTGACATTTGACTTGCTCTAGAGCATCTCTTCCAACTTCCAGTACAGGACAGACCTACCTAGCATATCTGTCTAGCCAGGAGGAAAGTAATGAGTATTTAAGGCTCATCAAATGGCATTAGATGCCTAAATAAAATAGTGCCTAAAGGCATGGCACAGCCCTAATTATCTGTCCAAATCCTGTGGTTGGCACTTGTACCTTTTTCTAGCTCTGTCTCTCAGTGTTCATCATAAGGGGCCAGTAGAGTTAGAAAGTGAAATGCATTGCTGGTCTTAGCTTTAAGGGTGTTGACTCCTCATGGGAGTGAGCATAATCCGGGTGCTTTGGTCCCTTCTGCAGAGCCACTGCCTTACTTCAGAAGCTGTGCAGAAATGACCCAGGGATCAAGGAAGGGGGGAAATGTGCTAAAGGTGTGATGATCACTGCAAAACCAGATTCCTCCAGGGACAGATTGTCTCTCTGTGCCATGTCCCCCAAACTAAACACAGCACTCAGGCAGCTGTCCTTGGTGATAACAGGAAAGGGGGAATCAGCAGAGGATCCCTTGACAGATGTCTGGGATGAAACAATTTGCACCATGGCACTGTTCAAAATAGCCAAGACTGGTGTTTTTCCAATCACCTCACAAAAAAAATAACCATTTATACCCTTGGGTAGGGGTGGATACAAAGGTTTTGATAGCAGATTTGTCAGAGGGACCAGGGCATATCCCTGTACAGTTTGTTTTAATGGTGCCACAGTTATTAATCATTAGCTACAAAAATTATTAAGCACTTAATGACTTTTATGTACTTGATATCTTTGAAAATCGTGAGGTTCTTGCCAGGAAAAACAAGACAGCTTCAGTTTGTAACATTTCTTTGTATTCCTGGGGGATGCAAGCAGAGTGACATATGAGCCAGCAATGTGTGCTTGCAGCCCAGGAAGCCAACTGCATCCTGCCAGCATGACCAGCAAGGTGATGGAGGGGATTCTGCCCCTCTCCTCTGCTCTCATGAGACCCCACCTGCAGTGCTATGTGGGGTTCCAAAGAATGTATATCAATATGGTGATAGGTGCTTTATATATATATAAATAGAATATATATACACATATAAATATACATATATAAAAATATATATTCTGGAGCCTCCAGTACAAGAAAGACATGGAACTGTTGGACTGAGTCCAGAGGAGGGCCACAATGATGATCAGAGGGCTGGAGCACCTCGCCTATGAAGACAGGCTGAGAGAGTTGGGCTT
>VZTU01032336.1:0-51907 GCA_013400835.1 Zapornia atra | reverse complement strand
CTAGATGATTCTGTGATTCTCCAATATCCTTCCCAGATTTATTATGAACTCTGGGACTTGATCTGAACTCTGCCACATCATGATGGGGAAAGACTGACTAGATCACAGTGCAGCACTCCTGGAAGGGCTGGGAACAGAACAAAGACATCAGCAGCTACTGCTTTGCTTGTGTGAAGTCAAGCCCTGCACTTTTGTTACTACCTGCCAATCTCTTAAATTGTCTAGTTACATGGTGGAACACTGTGTGACTAGGAGGACAAGGCTGCTGTCTATGCCTGCAAGAGCTGAACTTTCACCTTGGAGGAAGAACAGCCAGGACCAGGCAAAGCATTGTTTTAAAGTGCACTACAAAACCAATTAAAGAGAAGAATCCCAATGGATTGGTCCTTGAACCATCTCAACACTGTGAGTGCTCTGACAGATTCAAGTGCTTTGAATTGCAGCATCCACAGGCAACAGCTGGTGATGAAGCAAGAAGCAATCACAGATAAGATGCCTGAATGTGGCTAACATTGCCTCAGCAGTGATCCTGCATCACATCTTGCTACATTTGCTCAGAAAATAAGCAGCAATATGCCCTGTTCACTGATGGCTCCTCTTGTATTGTAGGAAATCATAGAAGGTGGAAGACTGCTGGATGGAGTCCTATGCAACGAGTTGCAGAATTTGCTGAATGAGGAGGTGAATTGAGCCAGTTTTCAGAGGTGAAAGCCATCCATCTTGATTTAGACATTGCTGAATGAGAAAAGTGGTCAGTACTTCACCTCTGTACTGACACATGGATGGTGAGCAATGTCCTATGGGGTGGTCACAGCAATGGAAGCAGAGCAACTGTCAGAGTGGAGGCAAACTCATCTGGGCTGCCTCACTGTGGCAAAATATTGCTGCCCAGCTAGAGAACCTAACTGTAAAAGTTCACCATGTAGATGCCCATGTACCCAAGAGTCAGGTCACTGAAGAACATGAGAATGACAAGCTATTAAGATTAAAGTGGCCCCAGTGGATCTGAACTGGCAACATAAGGGTGAATTATTTATAGCTCAGTGGGCCCTCGATGCCTCAGGCCATCAAGGAAGAGGTGCAACCTATAGAAGGGCTAGTGATCGAGGGATGTCATTGCAAAGGTTATCCATGAATGTGAAACACGTGTTAGGATCAGACAAGACAAGCTGTTAGTGCCTCTCTGGCATGGTGGACAATGGCTGAAATATAAATATGGGGAGGTCTGGCAGGTTGGTTACATCGTGTTCCCACAAACCCACCAAGACAAAGAGTATGAGCTTACAAGGGTGGAAGCAACCACCGGAAGGCTGGAAACATTTTTATTCTCACCTCACTGGAGTGGTGGGCAGTGAGCGAATGGCTGTACGGCTGTTTTAGCTGCTGCCTAGATTAAACCATGACACGAGCAAATCACAGAACATGAGGAGTTGGAAGGGGCCTTGAAAGATCATCTAGTCCAACCCCCCTGCAAGAGCAGGATCACCCAGACTAAATCACACAGGAACGCATCCAGGCAGCGTTTGAATGTCTCCAGAGAAAGAGACTCCACAGCCTCTCTGGGCAGCCTGTCCCAGGGCTCCATCACCCTCACAGAGAAAAAGTTCCTCCTTTAATATTCACATGGAACTTCCTCTGCTCCAGCTTGAATCCATTGCCCCTTGCCCTATTGCTGCCATCACTGAGAAGAGTCTGGCTCCATCCTCCTGACTCTCAGCCTTTACATATTTATAAACATGAATAAGGTCACCCCTCAGTCTCCTCTTCTCCAAGCTAAAGCTGAGGTTCTCCCTCAGCCTCTCTTCATGAGGAAGGTGTTCCACTCCATCATCTTGGTGGCCCTGCACTGGACTCTTTCAAGGAGTTCCCTGTCCTTCTTGAACTGAGGGGCCCAGAACTGGACACAATATTCCAGGTGTGGTCTCACCAGGGCAGAGTAGAGGGGAAGAATGACCTCTCTTGACCTAGTAACCACCCCTCTTCTAATACACCCCAGGATATCTTTGGCCTTCTTAGCCAGGAGGGCACATTGCTGGCTCATGGTCACCCTGCTGTCCCCCAGAACCCCCAGGTCCCTATTACGTACGTTACTCTCCAACAGGCCAGTCCCTAATGACACTCTAGGTTTGATGGGGCCATCTTAAAGCCCAGGTTTCCCAGGAGATACTTGGCTCTTCTTACTTGATGTTTTGTTACACCTGTGGGGTTGGTGAGGCTTTTTTCTGAGGCTACTGTACATCCAGAATTATTGGATTTAGTTACATGAGTTGAGAATTCTGAAAAAGTCAGACTTCCCACATTATATACAGTGACAACAGACCCACGCATTTGCCTGCCTAGAAACACTCCTGCTGACAACAACCCAGTGGATTTAACACACCAGACAAAGAATTAACTCCAGCATATACCACAGATTTTGCTTGAGAGACTGTTGAGACCTTGCTTCATCTTTGTGTGTCCTGTATCTTGGCAGAGGAAACACTGTATCTGTTGCCAGAACCATCTGGAAACAGTTGTCAATTCTCCGTATCATCCAGAATACCAGTTTCTCGAACTGTTACACACATGTTACTGTAGCAGATTAATAAGTAATAATATAAAATGGTCAAGCTTCACTGGACCCTAAAGTTAAAAGCAGAAAGTCTGGAACATGGAAGTCATACTTGCCTGGTTCTGGTGTTGCCACATTCTTTGATTTTTAGCACAAAAAAATTTATTAGCATTTCCTTCAGAGATAGACTTCCAAAAAGTAGTGGGTAAGAAGAATCATGAATCTTTCTGTTGAGCTTAATGCCAGTTTCTTGTAAACCCAAGTCCAGGCTTGCTTCAAATTGGATACAGACTTCTCCGGAAAGGCCATGAACCTTGGTAATACCTTTATAACCATCCCAGCATTAGAAAGATTTCTGAGGAAAATTAAGTGCCTAAAGGCTAAACTGCATCCTGTTTTAGAGCTTCTATGTTAAGGTCATATTCATAGAGTATAAATTAGCTTTGTCTGTTAGTAGTTCTCTGACCTTTAAGCTTTCAATGTAAAACCCTGTAGTTTTTGGCTGAAAGTAAATTAAAACCCCACAAACCAGGTAGTTTAATGGATAAAATTCTATAGCAGCAATGCACACAGACGTTGTTAAGTTCCTGTGTAGACTCCCTTTGTAACCTCCAAGCTATTCTACTCGTTCTCCAAAACCTGTGTTGTGTTAAACATTAAAATGAGAGCTTGTAGTGACAGGCATCTTTGCCCATCTGTTTCTCCTCCAAAGTGCTCAATATTTTAGGAAACTAATAAAAATAACATGGCGATAAGAGCCAAGTTTTTTCAGAAGGGACTAGTTATTTTGGATCTGTTCTAGGAGAACTGGCCTCTTCCCAACAAGGTGCGCATAAAAGTCCACCATGTGTTGGCTTATAACAATATACAGCCTTGCCTACAAGTCTATAGAATCAATAAAGCTGCTGGAACGTATTGCAAGGAGCTTGGGGCCAAAGTTGTGCTTAATGTGCACCTCCCTAACACTCCTCTTTGAAGTCTTTGCATTTGATGCATCTCTAAAACTTCCTTTAGGTCTGATTCACTGAAATCGCTCAAAGCCATTTCCATTTCCTCCATCCTCTTTTCTAAGCTGTAAACTCATGCCCCAGATTCTCCTTGGGGGATGGAGGGAATGATTTGGCCTTACTGAACTATTACCATCCTCTTACCTCCAAACTTGAAGGTGCCTGTGACAGACTGTTAACTGAAGCTCTTGAGTGTTTCTGCTCCAGGCTGCAACCTTGAATGCTCCCAGCTGTGGTCTTTCTCTCTGTCTCCTCCCTAACCTCCTGATCTAGGCTCTACTCCTCCCCTGTTCTCTATATTTACCTTTTCTCCACCATGTGGTATCACCTCACTGACTTGTTCCTAACCCTGGACAAACTTGTCCTCTAAGCATCAAGAATAGGAAAGTTGATGGAGAAGGTGGAGGTGACATGGCCCATTTCCATATCCTGATCTCTCAGGTTACAAGCACAGTGCTTGGGGGTTCCATCAACTGGCTCCTTGAAAGCCTCTGGGGGACAATGGGCATCATCAAAGGTGCCCTGCTTACCATCCTCCTGTAATTGTCTCCAAACCCATATGTGAGACCTTGACCCTCACATCCATTCCCTTTCCTCTCCTTTGGCTGTGTCCACAATAATTCTTTTCTCCTGTCTGTTTTTTTTTCCCAGCAGAAAAGCTCTTGATGACTAGGTGTCCCCTGACAGGGGAATGACAAAACCAGTAAAATTTAGCTCTTACAGTGAGAGGGAAAGAGCAGTTGGTTCAGGTGAAGTGCAATTCTTTGTGCAAGATTAATTTGTGATTTGGTAAAGTGCTTCCACTTTATTGGCATATTGATTAAACGATGTGCAAATGACTGCTGAACAAGAGATCCCTTCCTGCATCTGCCACCTCTGGATAGCGACTGTAACAAATTCATTCTTGTGTGAGAATGGGAAGAAGGGAAGAGAAGGAAAAGGAAGGGAAGAGAGGGGAAGGGGAATAAGGAGATACAACTGGAAATCCAGGACTAAGCCACAAAGCACAGCCTAGAATCTTGCTGTTTTATTGCACAGAAAGGATTGGAGTGCCAGGCAAAAAGTGGCGACCACGTGGGGGGAACCACCCTCTCTAAGACAGAGCTACTAGATGCATCAAATAGCTCTCAGCAGGGACTTACCTCTCTGTTTCCCCTGCATGAACCACTGGGGCTTCTTTCTGAAGCCCCTGTGACAACAGTGGGTTGTGTGCTAGGTCTCACGAACCATCCAAAGGCATTCAAATGCTGCTGTAGCCAGTTGAACCTTCATATTGAAGTTTCATCAACAACTGTGCTACCTAATCCAGTGTAAACGTAACTTGCTATTGCCAGCATCAAAGAGCAGACACTTAAGGTTCCATGAGGTTATGTTTGAAAGAGGGAGCCATTCCCAGTGGTCCTTCAGGGAAGTAGATGTGTACTTGAGTGGATGGCTCCAAATACATGATTTAGGACCCAACCTCAGTAGAGATAACCTTATCCAAAGGTCACTTGAGCCCACTGAAAAGACTCTGACCTGAACCATAGTTGTCAGAAGTTAGGCAAAAGAGAGTGCTGCAGCGTTAAAAGTTGCTTATTCTTATTTCTGGCATGTTCCTGTCATGCTGCTTCCATTAACACTATTTTCTCCCTTCCTTTCCACTTCTTCCTGTCTTCTTTTAGCATTAAAAATGAGCCTGCTAGACAATGCATTCACAAGTTAACACCGCGCAACAGACTGCGACTACATTAAGAGCAACTAACAGGAAGGTTTTATGTCTAAGCTCTAGGGAAAGAGTAATGAAATAGAAGCATAGAGCTCACTGCTGCTGTGAAGCTGAGCAGTTTCAGCTATAAAAAGAATCCTTTTACACGGATATATAAAATGAAATACAGCCTGAAAGCCTCTCTGCTTGGAGACAAGCATTAAGCAGCACATAAGGACCAAGTTGATGAGAGAGCACCTGGATTGGATGTGTTCAGAAGAAAGGTGGTTAAAAGCTAGCTTCACAGTGTACCTCCTAAAACCAGCCCTGCAGAAGGTGTATGGAGGCACAATGGAACCATGGTTGATCTTGGCAGGTAGGGTCCCAGGTCTGGCTTGCTCTGTGTGGCCAGGTGTTTCATATATGGCTTTCCCCATCTGTAAGCCTGGAAGCTGTTGGAGGATATCACAGGCTGAAATGTGATCAGATAACTCTTACTGCACTCCTCTAAGCAATTTTAATAAACTATGCAAGCTCTTTTTACAGGCTACAGCAGAGGTGACATTGTCCAAAACACCCATGTTGCCTTAGGATCTTGGTTCAGGACTGAAAGCAGGGCTTAAGGAGAAAAGGCTCTGCAAGTGTGAATGCCAGAACGGATTTGTCTTCCATCACCCCTGAGCATCTGTCACTCCACTGCTACCCTTAGAGAAAGCCCAGAAACTTCTGCATTTCTCACAGAGGATTTGGAGTTTGTTTTGAGATGTCAAGTGTTCAATCCCTGATCTCCTTGGCTGCAAGTTCTCTTAAATCAGGGAGGCTGTTGCCTGAATTTTCCTTTGTGTCATGGTTTTGCGAGGTTGGGTGCTGGAAAAGAACAAGGGTGCAGAAAATGGCTGCTGTGAGGTGCTGCCGGAATTCTCTGGAGCTCCAAAATGTAAACAATCCAAGGCCAGAATCGTTGTTGACCAGGGCCAAGCCAATGAGAGATAGTCATAGAACCTCTGAGAATCACATATAGGAAAAAACAACCCGGAAGCAGCTGCACTTTGCCACCGGAGAAGGGAGTGAGAAGATGTAACGAGCTGTGCACACCAAGGCCGGGGAGGGGGAGTAGGAGCCCCAGGTGCCAGAGAGAAAGATGCCCCTGCAGCCCGTGGAGAAACCCCATTGTAAAGGCCGAGACCCCACCTGCAGCCGGTGGAGGGGCTCCACGCTGGATGGAGCAGGTGGAGACATAGAGAAGACACTGTGACCCTTACGCTGAAGCAAGCCCCTGCCAGCACTTGGAACCTACAGAGATGAGAGAGAGAGAGAGAGAGAGAATTGCACTGGTACAGGTTTGCTGGGGGAGGCTGGTGTGCCCCGTGTGAGGACTGGGACTGAGAGACATTGTGATTTATTGCTGCCCGCCACAGCAGGGATCCAGGCGGAGCAGCTGATGAGACACACGGAGAAAGTTCGTGGAGGACTGTCTCTAGTGCGTGGGACCCCACGGTGCAGCAGGGGGAGGGTGTGTGGAAATGGATTTCCCCCCCCCCGGCCGAGAAGGAAACCAACTTGCAAGGAACTGACCGAAGCCCCCGTCTCCCAGTCCCTGCCCCCCTGTGCTGTGATCGGGGGGAGGAAGGGAGTGAAATCATGACTAGATTGAAGTCTGCTAAGGAGGGAGCGGGGTGGGGAGGTAGAGGTGTTTTAAGATCTGGGAAAGGAAAACAGCTCATGAAGTAACCGAGAACCCCATTATTATTTCCTAGTCCCTGCCCCCCCCTGTACTGCGAGCAGGGGGGGAAGAAGGGAGTAAAATCATGGCTAAAGGGAATTCTGCTTAGAATGGAGGGGTGGGGGGAAGGTGCTACTGAGAACCCCATTTTTCCCCAGTCCCTGCCTCCCCTTGTACTGCGAGCGGGGGGGGAAGAAGGGAGCAAGATTCTGATTAAAGTCTGCTAAGAAGGGAGTGGTGGGGGGAACGTGTTTTTAAGATCTGGTTGCATTTGTTTTAAGATTTGATTGTGCTCCTGACTCCAGTTCTTCACTGTTCTTTCTAGTGTAGTGTAATAAATTAGAATAGTTCTTTCCTGCACTGTGTTGAGTCTGTTTCACCCATATCGTCGCTGATAAAATGATCTCTCCTTGTCCTTATCTTGACTCCTAAGCCTCTTAATATATATTTTCTCCCCTGTCCACCTTAGAAGGGGAGTAATAGACTGGCTTTGGTGGGCATCTGGCCTCCAGCCAGGGCTAAACCACCACACTTTGCTATCCACCACTCCTTCTTGCTAGGTTCCTGTTAGTTCACATAGCCTCTTAACAACTTTGCCATTTCTTACGGAGAACGAGCTCCTGATGTGCAATCAGGTCACCTCTCAATCACATTTCTGACAAACTAAAGAGACCAAGCTCATTAAATCACTTATCAAAAGCCCTCAAATAATTTTATATATTGCTTCTCCGTGATTAGTTTATTCATAAACTGACACCAAAAGATACCAGTTTGGGTTGTCCAATGCTTCCAGCTAAGGTGGGGTTTTTTTAACCAACTGCTCATCTCCCAGTTCACATTAAAGGCTGATCAGACACCCACCCAGCCACACACACACAACTCCTAGCCTGTGACTCCCAGCATGGACTGAACTGCTCAGACGTAAAGCCACAAGACAATTTTCAGAATCAGTGTTTTCAAAACACTATAATCTATTCTGTGAGAGTTACCCACTTTCCTAGAGGCAGCAGATTGCAGATTGCCTTTCTCTAACAAAAAGACCATTTGCACAGGTCTTGCTGACAAGCAGTCAAAATTGCCCTCTCTAAATGTCTTGTCTTCATCATTATTTATAGGTGCTTCATCATTTTGACACCCACAAATTTTATCAGCCGTGATTGCATATTTACTTTTGGATCTTTAATGACACTGTTGACTAGTGCTGGGCTCAGTGCCAATCTTGTAAAATGCCAGTAAAGCATCTCAAAAAGTTGTTTTGTCAGCTACAGGAATGCTGTTTCCCTTGTTCTTAATCACTTGAAAGTGCTTCTACAGAAAAGCATATCTACTCATGTGATTTATTGGTCATTATTGCCCCAAATATTGCTCGGTACTAATTAAAAGGATTTGAAAGATGCTTTAGTATATTTATGCTCAAAGATTTCCAATTCCCCTTGATCAAGCATCCAACAAGACCTACATTCAATAAAGCCACACTGACAAACATTCTAATTGCATTGCTATCCTCTGTGTCTTCACTAATCAAATCCCATATCAGCTTTTCCATAGTTCTGCCCAGGGCTGAAAATCCAATAAACTGGCATGTGGTTAAACTGGATTATCTGATACTTAAACATTTAAAATTACTTCCTTGCTGGCTTCTCAAAAAATGCTGTGACACATCCCATTGAATCCAGAAAAAAAGATGAAATGCCTCAACATTTCAATAGTTTGGGCTTAATCCACCTTCAGAAATGCTATATAGGGCTCCAACACAGGGGCTCTGGCAGATTTAGCTGAAATGAAGCTGGTGAGGTTCAATAAAAGGTGGTCTCAGGTCCTCACTCACTTAAACACCTTAACATACACCTAACTTTGTTTAGCTGTCTGTGCAATTATATAGACCACTCATCACCATAGTGACCAAAATTCTGTAAGATTATTACTTAAGCAATGATTCTTTCATCTATAAATGTCTCTGCTTAGCTGTGCATTAATCCCCACAGCTACTCGCTTCACACTGAAGTTGCAAGCTCAAGTAAGCACAAATGTGTGAACTCATAATCATGAAGAGGATTTCAAGAAATACCGATGCTTTACCGCTTGAATTTATGGATGAGTTAGCCTGATTCTTGCACTGCGAACAGTTTTGTCTCACAGCTTTAGGGAGCTCTGCTCACAACGCAAGAATTACACATTCTCTCTCATGAGAGCAGAAACACTTCTTGGGAAAGTGAAAGTATTCATGACCTCCTTTTTCCTTTTTGTTTTTTTTTCTTTTTTTTTTTTTAAACAGAAAAAAAAATCTGATCTGTAGATACAATCCAGATCTAGAGACAGTTAAAACCAGAGTTATACTATTAAAACTGAGTTTTACTCTCCATGTATTGTGTTCTATTGTGCTCCTCTTGGGGTCCTGAACTTTACTATTTCATGGTCACTATGGCCAAAGATGTTATAGATCGTCATAGCCCCAAGTAGCCATAACTCAGAACCTAAGGACTGCACATCTTCACAAGACATTCTCCCAAAACCCCAGGTAGAAACAAAGAGTGGCAAAACCCTACTGCAATACTTAGGAAAAAACAGGGGAAAAAATATCTGGAACATATTGTTTCTAAGCTCCTTAATTCAGATTGCAGCCAGTGGATATTTTAATGTGGTCTCTGGCTAATTAAAGAAGAAAATGCAAAAATCAGGAGACAACTTTTAGGTAATTCTAAAGAAAGGTAAGCAGTACACACATGACTTCAGTCAAAGCAAGGGTGAGAATCCAGGAAAGGTTCAGAGATTACATACATTTGGGGTACTACAGCCTTCTCTATCAAACATTAAGAAAGGCACTTGCTGCTGAATCACGAGGCAAAACTGAAAGTCATTCTCTCAGCTACCCTCCAGTCTAGACACAGACAGCCCACCCACATCCACCACGAAGAGAAGACGTATTCTTAGTTGAGCCAAGACAACATTGAACCATGAGTTTTCAGTCAAGGTATTTCATCATAGAAAGTCTCTGGAACTCAATTTCTGATATCTGTAAAATGTGGATAAAGAGACTTACACAGTGTATAACAAATCTCGGAGGGTTAGGAGAGCTTTGTGCCATGCCCTGAAGGAACCATGCTCTAAAGCTTATTGTGTATAGCCTTTGATCCTGTTTTTAGTACCATTTCAGCCAGAAGTTATATAAAGAGATGTCAGGCTACATGACTGCATAATTATACAGAGGAGAAAAGACACAAAAGCCATTAGTAAAAAGAACAGCCACTTCCAATAAGTTGTATTAGCTTGAGTGCAGTGAAACATTATGCCAAAATAAAAGGCTTTCAAAAATTGTAATCTGGCCCTAGTAAAGCCTGTAAGAAATAGGAATTGCACTCAGCCCATAAAGAGGACTACAAGAAAGCTGATAGATATTCTCAAGTGGAAGAGGCTAGGAAAAAAATAAGGTATAACATGATTTCCTTAGAGAAAGGGCTTCAGCAGAATGATGGAACCACAAAGTCAGGGGATAGTGAGGTCCTTAAATACAAGCCATTAAGTTATTTCTTTGCACCAGTCTCTGCAGGTAAGGACACGGTGTACCTTGGTCTGGATTTTGACTTCCAGAACAAACTGCTGGTTCTGCCAACCCATTGCAAACCAGCAACCTTCTCTCAAAGGTTGTCTCAAAAAATCAGCAACTCCTGTAACCAGCAAGTGTTGGAAAAGAGTGTATCTGTCTGCAGTTCAGAAATCCAGACTAACAGCTATCTTAAAGGCTTCGTTCACATGTTTTGAACTATTGTAAACTAAGAACTATAGTTCCAAACATTGTACCTATAGCCAAAATGAGAAATGCAGCAACATCAGTCATCTACAGTACTTTGGTCAGGATAGATAGATAGGTAGGTAGGTAGGTAGAGATAGATAGATAGATAGATAGATAGATAGATACATACATACATACATACACACATACATACATACATACATACATACATACTTACTCCAGGTCCTTATTCTTGAGCTTGGAAAGAGAGTTCCACAATAGCTATATTGTGGCCCCATTTCTTCCACTGCATGGTTTTCCTCAACAACATCTATAATTAGTCATTGCTACAATAGGCCCCTACACTAAAAAGAGCAATACATAGGGTCAAAATGGTGTGGGATAATGGCAAAGTAAGAGAATTAGAGGGTATAAAGAATTAAAAAGAGGCATATTGAAAGATTCAGAAATAGAGGGAAAAGATGAGGTCAGAAAGTCAGAGAGGCTTAGGAGAGGAGACCAGTTGGAGTCATGTCACAAGACTGATTTGACACGTGTCAGCATTAAAGAACACTTTCTACCATAAGCAAAAAAGGGCTTCTATTGGGTTTTGATTTTGTACATTCCCATCATCAGGGCAATTTTCATGTCAACATTTCTTTTCAGAATGGAAAAAACCTGCTAAATGACCAAGATGTATTGACACCATGGACAGAGCCATCTTCCCACCCCACCCCAGAGGCAGCTGGAATTGGAGCTCATTTCACTGTAAGCACGTTTCAATACCAACACTGACACCCTCTTCCCAACACCATTTCCACCCCCACCCAGAGTTTGTCGGCTCCCTCCTGCCAGCTGCAACGTTCAGATCCACCACCATCACCAAGCACAGGCAAAATCCTCCCAACAGCTGACGGCTCATTTCACTCCCTTCTGACAGATGGTTCCTATCAGAATAGCAGACAATTCAAGAATAGCACATAGCCCGTTGATGACGACATGATAAGATTGGCACAGAGGACGGTTTGTGGTTGTCCTTCAAAGCTGACAGCCGCTGTCCACTCCCATGAACTTTGCTCCTCCAGACAAACACCCCAGTTCAAAATATTGCCCAGGCAGCTCAAATACTGTCACCCGACAGTGCCATTGCATCATGCATATTTAAGATAGTTGAGTACTTCTTCCCCCAGATGCTCCCCCTGTAGCAACGGCAGGGTCTATTTTGTGTTTATTTCCTGGCTCAAGTCTTCCCATTTGTTAGGCTTGGCTCTATTCCATGCAGAGCTGAAGAGCCATACAGCCAAGGGCAGAGGGCTGCTATTTCACCTTTGATAGATGGGAACGAAAGTTACTCTTGGCAGCTGACTTGAAGCTTCTATGAAGAAAAAGTTGGGGCTCACTCACAAAAGGGACAGGTTCTGCAAATTCTGAGGACAGGTTTAGTTAGGATTACCTGAGCTCAGCTTTAAATCAGCTTGGGGAACATATTGTTTTCACGATTATTTTGTTGAAGTGCATTTAGAAATGCCATGTGGGTTAAATAGATTATGGTAAGAGCACTTAGAGGTTCTATAAACAAACACACACACACACTCATCCTAAACAACAACAGAAAATCCTCATTTGGTCTCTTATGTCAGCTCAGTTTTGCACTGTTAGGAATCACATAGCCCCATAAAATACAGTCTAATGTGAAAAGACAGTATCATGAAGTCAGAGTTTTTAAATATTTTGGAGCTTTCTTAATTACAAGAGCTCTAGTCCTTAAAATTCCTCCTCCCTCCCAGCTTCACCATAAATTTTTGAAACACAAAGACCCTACATGGTGCACATATTTATCAAGAGCAACATGAAGTTTTGCAGAAGTACACATGGTATGTAAAATAAATTGTAATGTCATCTAGCTTTTATATGCTGTCTTTTTATCAGGACAGCTCAGAGACCATCCTCAAGCAAACGGCATCATCTTCGGAATTACACAGGTAAGAGATTGCAGCACAATTGCTTTGTGCAGGGTCTCCCAACTTGTTCTTGGGTAGTGCCATGAACAAGGTGGATGACCATAGGGTTGAATCTACTGCTTGAAACAGCACCCAGTGTTGCTGCTCATACACATAGTAGCCACAAAAACTTCATCCCAGCCTGTGTCAAACTTGATTCAGATCTTAGCTGGTGGAAGTGAACATAGCTCTCCAAAAGCCAATGGAACTATATCTAGGTTTGTCAGCTGAAGGTTGGTCCACTATATTTCAGATTAATGTATCCCTGCAATACACTATGCCTATTCTAAGTGTTTCTTAATTTTTTATTATTTCTACATCGAGTGTTGCAGAATTTGCCAGCTTTATATAATTTAGACACCTGAGAACACCATAACATTGCATTTTAATTCCTCTTTCTAATGGATAAGCATATAAAACCATCCTCAATCATCTTGCCTTACTTTCAGGGACAACCACTGAATAATTCAACCATGACAAAAACGAGCTCTGCAAAACTAAGTGCTATAGGTGGCTCTGGCATGATCTAGCCTTAATGAGAGGTGAATCCAGCTCCAGTCAAATCCATCAGAGCCTGTTTTCATGTCAGCAGTCAGTAAGAATGAAATTCCAGTGGAAACTGGGGGTGTTTGAGTGGTATTTTTCAGTCTTGAAGCACAAACATGTAAAATCTCCGGAATACCAAAGTGACTTGGAAGCTGAGGTGTACATACAGACAGGTACACAGACCTACACATGATCAATCTCTCCCTCTCTCTCAGGTTGTAGATCTAAAACTGTTGTGTGGAGGTAGTAGGTCCCGAAACCAACATTAGGAACTTGTGTCCGTGAAGGTGTGTGGGGAAAACAACTGCATTTTTAGTCCTTTAGATATTTTCTTAGGTCGGAACTTCAGCTCTGATATAAATGTTAGAAACAGGCCAGTGATCCCAGCAGGTCCTTAAGTGTTAGAAATCCCCGGTGTGACACCAAGCCTGAAGCACACAGACAGTCCTGGGAACATCCTTCCCTAGTGTTCAAGACTGTCCATAGCTGAGGGGTTTTGTTTTACGTGTTACCTTCTGCAACACTGTCCTAGTACGTTGGCCTAGAGAGATAATCAAAAACCTCCTCCGTGATTACCCAGGCAGATGCACAGTCCTGAGAGAACAGACACTGAACAAGGGCACACAACTGCAGTTTCCTATGCTCCTTTGTCTTGAGCTCTTCCCAACAGGCATGTGGTCCCCCATTACCACTGCACTTGGTAAGTAGTAATAGTGGACCTTCTCATTGCTTTGATATCAGGAAGAAAACCATAAAATGAATGTTGTTCTCCATTTCCAGCTCTGGATGAGGACATCTAGCTTTGCTGTCTAAGCGACGGAGGTAGTGAGCCTGCAACTACATGTACCACCTGGAGACAGCCTTCCTAGATGGTGGGAAGGCACAAAAATCTACCCCAGCTAATGAAAGCTTCCATGATCTGCTGGCCTTAAGCATCCTGACTTCTCTTCAGGCTGATGCTGATGGCTCATCACATTCTGTGTTCAGTCAACACTCACCACGTAGCAAGCAGCTGGAGAAAACCTGTGCTTATTAACTCATTCCTGCAGGAGCTCAACAGCTATTGTTTCCAGCTGGAAAAATCTGGGTTTTTTTTCCAAACATTTTCCCTCCTTAAATACCAGAACTGATAAAAAGAGCTTAATTTTTCTGGCAGGCTTGGCTTTCTCAAATCTAGCTATTTCCCCTATGCAGGTCTTCCCTCTCTCTCACACCCCCCCTCCCCTTTACAGCAGGACCAGAGAGATTAACCCAGAAAGCAGATGTGCCCAAGGCAAAGTGGGCTGTGTGAACAACTGTGAGCGGTGCATAAAAACAGAGAGGGTTTCAGGCATGAAGAGGGTATTTGACCAGAGTGACACAGTCAAATAAGTAGTAGTAGTAGTAATAATAATAATAATAATAACAACAATAAATTACTCTTTCTTCTCCTCCAGATGCTTTACAAGTGACCTTGACTGTAACTGGAAGCAATTTCCCTCTCTCTGCTAATCCCCTTTGGTTTCTCACACAGAGAAATACCCAGGCTTTCCAGATATATCAGACTTTTCACCAGCTGTCACAGGACCGCAGCCGGGTTTTGCGTGTGTTTTAGTTAAACACTGAATAGCCAGAAAGATACCAAAGTGACTAAGGAGAAACTGGACCCAGCATAGCATCGATTATTCCTTTGGAGATGGAGATGAATTTCACGTCACTTCAGCCACTTTTGAACTTGTGTTTAAAGTATTGGCCAAGATTTGACAGGTATGCTGACAGCAAAATGATCTTCAGGTAAAATACTGGCTGCTTTGGGAAGGCCTGCAGTAATTGTGAGGACACATATACAACACTGTGCCTGGTTCAGAGCCCCCAGTACAAGTGAGATAGATGTTAACAAACTTGAGTGAGTCCAGTGGAGGACCATGAATGTGCTTTGGGGTCTACCAAACCAGGGAACATGATGTATGAGGAGTGGCTGAAAGAGCTTAATTGAGTCTGGATAAGACTAAAGGGGATCTAACAAACTTAACTATCAAGTACTAGGCAACAGAGACACCAATCCAGACTGCTCAGAGGTGCACAGCAGAAGGACAAGAGATGGTAGTTACAAGCTAAAGCAAGCTGTTTTTGACATGACAGTGGTGAAGGATGGGAATGGGGGCTTGGAGAGGTTGTGCAATCTCACAGAATGCTTGAGGTTGGCAGGCACTTCTCAAGATCATCCTGTCCAGACTCTAGGGTCAGAAAGAGTAGGCTGCTCAGGACCGTGTCCACACAAGTTTTGCATATTTCCAAGGATAGAGAGTCCACCACCTCTTATTGCAACCTGTTTCAACATTCAACCACATGATTGAACAATGCTCATCAACCTGGTTTAATGTTTAACTTCACATTAACATTTTTCTTACATTCAGAGGGAATTTAATGTGTTTCTGTTTGTACCTATTGCTTCCTGTCCTGTCAGTGTCCACCACTGAGAACAGCCTGCCTCTGTCTCTTGTGCAGCTTCCCATCAGTTATTTATAACCCTCAATAAAAGCACCCTGCACCTTCTCCAGGCTAAGCACTCCCAGCTGTCTCAATCCTCTTCTCATGTGTCAGATGCTACAATGTTTTTATCAACCTGTGGGCCTTCGCCAGGCTTGGTACTGTAAGTTCCTGTCTTTCTTGTACTGTGGACCCCATATTTGGACACAGCACTTCAGATGAGGCATCATCTGTGCTGAGAGGAAAGAAAACCTCCTTCAGCCTTCTGGCAATCGTCTCATTAATGAAGCCCAGGAAACTCTTGGGTCTTCTTTGCTGCAAAGTCACATTGCTGGCTCAGCAGGACAACTTGCTGTCCATCAGGACCTCTGAGTCCTTCCCTGCAAAGCTTCTTTTCATCTGATCATTCTCAGCACACACTGATGCCCGAGGTCATTCCTTCCCAGATGCAAAACTTTGCATTTGCCTTTGTTGAGCTTTATGAGGATCCATCACTGGAGACTTTCAGAACTCCACTAAAACCCTGAGCATCCTGGATTGAAGCTAGCACTGCTCTGAGAAAGATTTGGGAACAGAGGCTCTAGGGGTCACTTCCAACCTAAAAAGTTTTGTGATTTGTCCAAAGAATCACCACAGATTTGTCAAGGCTTCAGCACACTGGGAAGCTCCAGCTTAATGAATAGGAAAGTAAATTATCTAGGAGAGAATAAGTGTCATTTTTACTTCTGTGAGAAACACACAAGGCAGAGTTAGAGGATTCCTCTACACCAATTCCTGACAGCAACAGATTAAGAATTACCTCAGTTTTCCAAATCCACCCAGCAACTTCCTCATCATGATCCAGACTCTTAAATTTCCTTCGTACTTCTTTTTATCATCAGTTTAAGTTCATGAACTCCAACTCCGCAGATGCTTTCAGTGATGAGCTGTAAGTGCAGAGTATTATTTTTTCAAAAACAGAAATGGATGAGAAACATATGCAAAGTAAAAGAATAATGCACAATAGACATTTTGAGGTCCTATATCTGACATAAATGTCGTATTGTGAAGAATCACCTGGAGGTGTACATGGGCTTAAATTCCTGCACGTAATTTGGGTAAGGTTGGGTGAACATCTGGATATGGACTCAAAATGACCTAAAAGACACTGACAACCTTAGCTATGACGTGTAAATGCCCTCAAATACTTATAAGAAGTCAGTTTATTCCTTCCTATTAGGGAAGAAGCATAAGCCAGGAGGATGACAAATCTCCAAAGTATAAGCGAGCTGAGCTGTTCTAGGCAGATGTCTATTGATTCTACTTCATCCAAAAAAAAACCCCAAACAAACAACCTGTTTTGGAGACATTTCTAAATATGACCAGCCAGCCATAAGCAGTGTTTGCTTTACTACCACTGCACTTCCCAAGGAACACTGATAAAAACAATCTGGCTTGGCTTTTTAATTATTGATGGGGTGTTTGTTTTGTTGGTTTGGGGTTTTTTTGCTGGTAGGGAGTTAATTCTATTCTTTCTGAATAATGTTGAAATAAGGACAAGAAATTTTACTGGCCCCACAATGAATGTGTTCATTTCCAGAGAATAAGCAATTTTTAAAATATATATATTCAAGTACCTGCTAGAGAGTGCATAGGGCTGAAATCCAGAGAAGCCAAGTATCCACAAGTATTCTTGCTACTAAAGTAAAATTATACTCATCTACTGAAGACAGAAAGTCAATGCATTCAATCTTATCCCAGTTTCTAGGCATTTAGCAGGTATTTATCCTTCCTTGATGCGATGATGCTGCCTGGAATTTACATGACTTCTGTGGCTGTCCAGTAGTTTTCATTAAAAGGACTGATTTGCTAGTACCAAGAGCACAGAGGTAACATTGGCTCTTCAAAAAGTGCTTCACAAAGTGCTGTTAGAGACATTTAGATGTTTATACGCAATACAGAGCACATTTTCCCTGGGAATAAAAGATTCCCCATTTCTATGCTCATTCAACAAAAACCTGAAGGTTTTTCTCCCAGTATTTATTGGATGAAAAAAACCTGGTCCCCTAAGTTACATGGCTTGACAAAAACCTTTTTTGAAGTGAAAAATTTAGTCACAACTAAAACAATTAACAAAAAGATATGAAAAAATGAACCACCTCTGTCACTGCTGCTGTTGGAAGGTCCCTTCCAAAGTGCCCTGCAAAATGAAACACAGGGAAAACTGTGATGATTCCTCATGGCATCAATTATTTCTATTAATTATATCAGCATCAGGCACCTCAGTGAGATGCTGCTTTGTTACGTTAATTGCTGTAGCATCCTTTGAAAAACAGTCTGGTGCCAAAATCATGCAAACTAAATAGACAAGAGTCAAGAAGAGTGAGAAAGGGACAGTACTTCTTGTTTTATGCTGGCAGACTTGAGGAGCAAAATGATTAAAAGGCTTCTGCAAAGGGTTGCAAAAATTCTATCTTCAAACTGAGAACAGAGTCCAGATGTCTTTGGTCTCTTTGGACGACAGCTGCAGGCTACTTGTCCTCAGTACCAATCTGGTAACACTTTTTAGAGTATTTTTGCTCAAGTCAGACAGAAAATTCCCTCTTATCTCTTCACTGCAGCCTGAAGCCTTCATACAATACGTGAAAGTGTCCAACAACAGCACTTCAGCCACAACATATAGACTGCTGCCCATCACAGTCACAGCAACATTATTACACCAGCTCTACTTACGCATCATCAGCAGCCTCATCTGAAAGCCTTCTGCAGAAAAGAACGGCTACCCACCCACTGACTTACCATCTAAGAGTTCAGGAGGACTGGAATAGCAGAGGAAGGGTTTATAACTCATTTGGTGCTGATCCTGCCAGTAAATATTACAAAAGAATTAGTACAGATAGTTTTGTCTCATCTTTAAAGTCGCTGCTCTCCGGGCAGCCAGAAATGGGATCTTCTAAATTTGATCATAAATTGGTCACCAATTTATCCTTGCAAGAATTACTTTCCCTCCATTTTTAATTTCCTCCTATTTTTTTTTTTCGTTTAATGCAACTGAGATTTATCACTTTTCATGGCTGCAAATTTTTACTGGATTGGAAAAGACCTTTAAGATCATCAAGTCCAACCACTACATTAGCTCTGCTAAGTCCTCCACTAAACCCTGTCCCTAAGCACCACATTTACATGTCTTTTAAAACTCTCCAGGGATGGCGATTCCACTATTTCTCTCGGCAGCCTGTACCAATGATTGACAAACCTTTCCATGAAGAATTTTTTCCTAGTAAACAATCTAAACCTGCCATGATGCAACTTGAGACCATTTCCTCTTGTCCTATAGCTTGTGACTTGGGAGAACAGATCAACACCCATCTGGCTACATCCTCCTTTGCAGGTAGCTATAAAAAGCAAACAGATCTCCCCTTGGCCTCCTTTTCTCTAGGCTAAACAACCCTAGGTCCCACAGCTGCTCCCCATAGCGCTCGCTCTCTAGACCCTTCACCAGCTTTGTTGCCCTTCTCTGGACATGCTCCAGCACCTCAGTGTCTTTCCTGTAGTGAAGGGCCCAAAACTGAACACAGCACTTGAGGTGCAGCCTCACCATGGTCACTGCCCTGGTCCTGCTGGCCACACTATTTCTGACACAAGCCAGAATGTCATTGCCTTCTTGGCCACCTGGGCACACTGATGGCTCATGTTCAGTGAGTTCTTGACCAACACCCTCAGGTCCTTTTCCACCAGGCAGCTTTCTAGACGTTCTTCCCCAAGCCTGTAGTGTTCCCTGGGGTTGTTGTGACCCAAGTGCAGGACCTGGCACTTGGCCTTGTTGAACCTCATACAGTTGGCCTTGGGCCATCGATCAAGCCGGTCCTGATCCCTCTGTCAAGCCTTCCTACCCTCAATCAGATGAACGCTCCCACCCATATATATTTTAGTCACAGAATCACAAGGTTGGAAAAGACCTTTAAAGATCATCAAGTCCAACCATTCCCATCCTAAGCTGAACCATATCCCTAAATGCCTCATCTATCCTTTTTTTAAACACATCCAGGGAACGTGACTCAACCACCTCCCTGGGCAGACTGTTCCAGGCCCCAACAACTCTTTCGGTAAAAAATTTTTTTCTAATATCTAATCTAAACCTGCCCTGGTGCAGCTTTGTTCCATTCCCCATAGTCACAACAACCTATTTCCACAGAAACACACTAAAACTCTGACTCTTTTCTCCTTTATCTGGATACTTTAAGCAACTACACTCAGGGCCACTACAGGAGGAATATGTAATTTGTCCTTTGATGCAAATCCAGTCATTCGTTTTCTACATCTACATTTTCACAAAAGTGACATACAAGCCCTACAGCAGACTGAAGGTCCACGTGACATAGAAAGAACTGTGCTAGACTAAACATTTACATCACACTTAACCAGATCCCAACATAAACAAAATTAAAGTGTCCTTTGGTTTGAAAGTAATACCACTAGTAGTTCATATGCATTGTAACCCTCTATACTCACATTAAAACAAGGTACAAAATATGCAGGAAACCTGTATTTCACAATCGGAAATGTCACACTTGCAGATGAAACAATTGACTGGTGGCAGCTAAAGAGAGTCACTTCTGTCCCCAATGTCATTGTCTCCTCTACCAATGCTGTCACAACTGAATCCTGAAGATGTGCTTTGATTTTCAAGAGAGTCATGCCCTTGGTAACAAACAGGCCAGGCATGCTCAGGGCTTTTAAAAACTTTGGTGTATTTTTTAAGAATTATGCCTTAGTTTGGAGCTGCAAACCCCACCCTTACAGAATTACATTAAGAATAACCCACTAAAGTCAATGGGGTCAAACCAGTGACCAGGTGACAAGGTAACAGGTGAGCAGAAGCATTCAGTGTTATCTATACTGCAAAACTGTTTTGAGCCTGTCCCTAGCCTGGAGTAGACACAGAACATTCTAGAAAGCTTTTCCCCCAAAACTTGCATTTCACGTGGGGAGATGGCAAAAGGATGAATGATGAAATGGAAACCCAGCGAGACAACAAGCCAGACTGATCCAGCATAACATCAGGCACTTAACTAGAACTGTAATTTTCTTTCATTCTAAGCAATGTAAAGATTCTGGCACCTCCTGAGGGCTAGTATATCCTTCTGTTGACCACACAGATCCAACTAGGTCTCTAACTTAGTTCTTCTGGTCTGCTACCAGAAAACCAGGTGGAATAACTTCCCCATATGCATAAAAAGAAGTCACTAGCAGGACAACAGGAACCTCAACCCAGTGGACTGAAAATTGTCTGAAATGCCAAACTCAAAGTGTTGTGATCAGTGGCACAACTTCCACCTGAAGGCCAGTCACTTCCCAGGAGGTTGATATTGGGGTCAACACTGTTTAAACTATTAATCAGTGACCTGCACAATGAGACAGTGCACCTTCAGCAAAGTTGAAGACAATACAGAACTTGGAGGAGTCACTGGTACACCAGAGGGTTGCTTGTGCTGCCATTCAGAGGGCCTTCCACAGGCTGGAGAAATGGAAGAGAAGAACCACATGAACTTCAGTCAAGTCAAATCCAAACTCCTGGGAAGAAAAACCTCCATGCACCAGGATATGCTGGGGTCTGCTGGAAAGCAGCTTTGCAGAAAATGCCCTGGAGGTCCTGGGGTACATCAACCTCAACACGCAATGCACCCTTGCAGGAAAGAAGGCAGGCAGCATCATGGGCTGCATCATTAGGAGGGACATCACCAGCTGGTTAAGTGAGGGGATCCTTCAATCAGTATTGGTGAAGCACATGTGGAGTGCTGTGTCCAGCCCTTCTCAGCATCTCCTGGTGTCTACCCTGCTCCAACAGCTTTCCATGGACAGTTGCCCTGGGTAGTTTTTCAGTCACTTATACCTATACTCAACTAGATCTTCAAGAACACTTTTGTTTGCTGTGCTGATGAGACTATCACTTGGGACATGACAAGAAGCCTAACCCAGAAAACATTCTCCTTATCTAAAATCACCTTCCTTTTGTCATGTAAACCCACAACTCTCTCAGAAAAGGGCACACATTGATGTGCATAAATAGTATTGACAGAAAAACTTCACAGCAAAAAGAAAACCACTGCAACTCCGATGAAACCTGATGGTTCAAAACATTTAAAATGCAGTTTCAATAATTCATCATTTCCAAGGAACACATTTTTATGCTCATGACAAAATTGGTGGTAGTTATGCCTCACAAAAGAAATAATTGATAGGATGAAATGGCTTTAGTCTAAGTCATTGCTTTCAGTGGAGTGCTTGAAAATGAGATGAGATCCATCAAGAAGGAAAAAAAAAATCATTACACAGCAATGACAGTGTACCTAAGTGGTTATTTGCTATTAAAACCTTCAATACTAATGACAGAATGAAAATATTAAATTCAGAGTCAGAGAGGCTTACTATACAGCAGCACACCCTGTGCTGAGGGTCTTGCACGGGTTGTTTTGCACATGTTAGTGGGCTGGGATGCATGACTGGTTTCTGGGAGAACAGCACTTGAAAGGGATGCCCAGCCCCATCCTGCCCAAAAGGGCAGCTACAGACTAGCAAACAGTTCTCCCAGGACACTGTGGGAGGTGATGGTCTATATAAGAAATTGCTCACCCTCTTCAAGGATGCAGCTCAGCCTTGGCTCTGTCTTCAAGCATATCCTTGTGGTAGGCACATCCCAAAGAAGAGCACAACCCAGGGAGATAAATGCTCCAGCCACAAAACCACATAGGTCCCATGGTTGCTCCATAATCACGAGTGGCAAGTGCAGTATGAAGGATTTAATTTCAAACACAAGGCACACAGAGGCCGTGTGAGGTGACAAATTCTTCTCCCCCATTTTCCCTGCACAGGGATCCATTCACACTCCAGTCAGTGTGAAAAACAGCAATCTTGCTCTGCCTCGCACTGTCGCTTGCGGTGAACAGTTATAATTCTGATGCCTCCCGTGGTCTGCACAGCCCCCCAGAGACTCTGCATGACACACAGTGGTGCCGATGGCTTGGGGGAAATAGAGGCACACATCACTCAAGTGACAAAACTATCCTCAGCTTGGCTGAGAGAAGCGTGGGAGGGGGCAGAAATCCCTGTGCTGGGGCAAGATGGAAAGTGGAGAGAGGAAGGGACCAACCAACAACCAACAGGCTGCACTTTGGTAGCCTGTGGCCCTTGTAGCTCCTCAAGAAGGTTGCAGAGCATCTTTCTGCATCCTGCCCAAGCTCCGGGGAAAGCAACGGTGCTGCATTCACTCTGCTCTGCTCTGGCAAGCTGCATGTTAGAAAAAACTGTTTAACAGATTTTTCTTTCTGCACCTGCCTTTTCCTCTTCCTTCCCACTAAAAAGTCATTGGAAAGGCAAGGGAGTGTAATCCATAGCATGACTTTCTCTGCAGGCCTGAAAACTGTTCTACCAGTGAAACCTAATCCTACAATTCCGAGTCCACTGTGCCGTATCACAGTTTGAGAGAGTGATAAAGAAGTGCAGGTCTCAAGGAGAGACTTTGTGTTTAAGTTAGTGTATCTGAGGCTGGTTTATTCTTGCTTTTATTTATTCCTTTCTATTCACTTGCTTCCACCTCCTCCAACTCCCACTGCGACTGCTGTGCCCAGCTGTCAGCTCCACAGGGCAGGCAGCCCTGAGTCCGGACAGTTTTCACACCAAATAACACATCGAGAATGAGAACATGGTTCCTGAGGCAGCGACTGTTTTCTGTGTCAGGTCCTCCTGGAGCTTCTCACCAGGGCAGAGATTGGAAATTCTTGGTCATCCCAGTCCCAATTATTATTAAAAGAAGTGGCAGTGAGTGGAAGGCCAATTCTAACAACGGAGCCAGGCGAGCTGCTCGGAGCGATTTATCATCTCAGACCACCGGTATAATCCTTTCCAAATTCAATTACAGCTAATTAAAAATAAATCTCTCTTCTGAGTTGATCGTTTACAGTTCCAAGTTATGGTTAAATCCTGCTCTAACGACGACCATAAAAACTACCACTCTAAGGAAAGTTGCAAGGTTTGCTGCTGCTGTAACATAGTCACAGAACATTAGGGGTTGGAAGGGACCTCGAAAGATCATCTGGTCCACCCCGCTGCCAGAGCAGGATCACCAAGACTAAATCACACAGGAATGCATCCAGGTGGGGTTTGAATGTCTCCAGAGAAGGAGACTCCACAACCTCTCTGGGCAGCCTGTCCCAGGGCTCTGTCACTCTCACAGTGAAAAAGTTCCTCCTTATATTCACATGGAACTTCCTATGCTCCAGCTTGCACCCGCTGCCCCTTGTCCTATCGCTGCCATCACTGAGAAGAGTCTGGCTCTGTCCTCCTGACTCTCTCCCTTTACATATTTATAAACATTAATGAGGTCACCCCTCAGTCTCCTCTTCTCCAAGCTAAAGAGCCCCATCTCCCTCAGCCTCTCCTCATGAGGAAGGTGTTCCACTCCCTTCACTGTCTTGGTGGCCCTGCACTGGACTCTTTCAAGGAGTTCTGTGTCCTTGAGCTGAGGGGCCCAGAACTGGACACAATATTCCAGGTGCGGTCTCAAACACCCGGGTGTGATGTAAACCATCCGACTGCGGGATTCTTATTAAAACACCACGTGCACATTCAATGTCACCACTGCAGGTTCCATGGATACAGGGGATTAATGCACTATCGCCGTTTAGATGTACGACTGCACTTAACCGCAACCACAGGAGATTCCCAAAACACACTACTGCAACCACACCAGGGCATGAAGTGCAATAATCAGGACCCGTCACAAAACTCACAGGTACAGCCCGCAGGCGAGTCACGACATTCACCGTTCCATCAGCATCAGGTTTGTGGAACACACTGTCACAACACATAGGTGTTAGCCAATCATCTGCCACACAAACTTACAGCATATCCAATCTTTACTCACCCCGTACTCCAGGTAAGGGTTCTCCAACCGTTCCCTCAGGCAACATCCTGGCCAAGGGGGAAGGGTCTCCTCGCAGAGTTGGAGAAGGGGCTCCCCCCTCTGACCGAATCCGAGGGGGTTTATTTCCTTGAGCTACATGACAGTGGGCAGGACTGTGCCCGAGTGGACAAAGCCATCTTCCATGGTTGTCCTTCCAGAGTTCCCCCTTAATTTATTCAAATGTATTCATGGTTGAGGTTCACGTTGGTATGCCTTATCTGTTGCACATCTTTGTATTGTCTGGGTCCATTGAAGCCCAAAGGGGACCCTCTGGCTTGCCTTTATCTTACTGCTAGAGAGCTGAATAGCGGCTTGATTGGCACTCAGGGCATGTTGTTGTTGAAGGAATTCCAAGGGTCAACCCAGGTTTCCTTCTTTGAATTTCGAAGTACTGTTTAGTCTCAGTTTACAGGACAATTCAAATCTGAGCTAGCTACACAGCTTCCCAGGAGTTGTCTCTGCAGACATGGGGCCTAAAGGCAATTCAAAGCTGAGTAGCTTTTGCAACCCCATCATGAGTCGCCTGGTGGAACAGGACATCATGGAAACCTGTCTGTGGAACTCAGAGCCAGATGATCCTTACATCGGGGTTATACCAGAATATACTTGGCTACCCTCTGTCACCCTGGTTGGTCTTAAGTAAAGCAAAACTGGATCACAGTCCCGAGTATCCTGACCTCTCTCCCTTTGTTCTACCTGCTGTCCCCTCCTCCCCCGGCTGATATCAGATTGCCTGGGAGAAGCTGCTGCACATCACACACAGTTTCACTTGGAATTTCATGACCTCACTTGTAAAGAAGTGGTTTTCTGGCTCCTGTCCACTCATTTTTAAGTTTAGTACCAACAGACATGTGAATATATTATTATTAGCACACACTTAGCCTGAGGTCAAGTTCTGGTGACCCACTCCAGCACTTGGCCTGGATAAAAATGCTCTGTACAGTCAGCAATCTTCCTCTCACATTTGGGATGCATATAAAGCTGCTTGGCAGCATTATAATAGTAAAAAGAGTGGTAGAACTCCACAAACTTAATTCAGGAACGGGTTTTAAAAGCCAAGCACCTCTTTACCTTGCAGAGCATGCAGACAGATTAGATCTCATCCAATTGTGGTGTTAGAAGTTCGTGTTCTTCTATCAATCACTGCAAAACAAGGGCTGGGGAAGCAACTATAAGACATAAAGCACCTTCCTTTGCCTACTGCCCATGGCAATAAGTGCTTAACTCCTGGGACTCTCCATTAGCAATCCTTTTATCGTGTTATCTGGATAATGAACCAACTAATCACACAGCTTTTACTGACAAGATCAGCTATGGGATTTCCTGTAGTAGAACAAAGTTGCTGTTTGCTTTTAAACTGCCAAGGTCAACAAAAGCCAGAGCACCAGCCACTGCAAATATATCGAGCACAGGAAGGACACGGTTCAGGAGGAAAAACGATTTTCTGGTGTTTTCATCCTCAACCAAAGCAAGACTTGCCAATGACTGACCCAATTACAATATTTGAAAATGGATGTTTCATCACAGAGGCTTCAGAACAGAGGCTGGTGTTCATTCGCAGAGTGTATCACACTCTCTGTGTTCATCAGGGCACAGAATTGAATGTCAAAAATATGATTTGCATAGGAGGATATATTGCTCTCTGATACATCACCCCTCTAATGGACCAGGATATGATACTTTGAAGAAAAAAACCCAGAATACCTGACTAGAACTCCAATCCAAGAAAAAAACACTTCACAGGGGAAGAAATTTCCTCTGGCTCTTGCAGGGAACAGTCAAGCCATGTTGCACATGATGTAATTATCTACATTTTTATTACCTTTTGTGTCCTAATTACTATTACAGTACGCTTGGCAAACCGTGGCTCAGCAGCTTACAATCAGAGTCTTTGACTACATTATTTCATTCACTGGATTACAAAAGCAGCCAAAGAAAACAGCAACACAGATGCTGATTTCTGTCCAGCTACAGTCTTCTAAGCTCACACGGCTGACTGTATGGGCAGGCCTATTTACTCATTTTAAATTAATTGTCCTTCAATTAGGCTGCACTGCATCTTTCTGGCACATTTCTACAGCAGCTGAGAAACTGTATTGGTCCCTGGGTAGATGCTGCTCTCTCGATTTATTTATTTATTGCACTTTGAGGATGGGAAGGGAAAGTTACTGCACAATCTCAACATGCTGTGTCTCCAAAACAAACATAAACCCAAAAGAGAAAGAGGAATTATTTCCAAACAGAGGGTTATAGAAAGCTTCTTTCAAGTATGATTTTAGATCTTGTTCAGGTTGCCCTCTGCAAGCAAGGCTTAGCTCCGGCCAAAATTTTTCTTCTGGCAGGGCATTAGTAGAGTTCCTCCCTCACATGGGCTCTATGGAAACTAGTAATGGACCTGATCTGCTGCACCAGCACTGGGGATAACAATTGCTGTGGGCCAGGTACTTACCACTGACTTCCACAGAACCTGTAGGAATGCTAAAGATTTCAGACCTCTTCCCTGCATCCTGTCCCAAATCATCTAATTCTATTAAGGATATTAAAGATAAACAGATTGGAAACAGGAAAAAAAGACCCAAACCATTGACAAAAACATTGTAATCCCCAAATTACATACAAAATATTGTTGTAAAAAGAACAGGAATAGAATAGAGTGGGATAGGATAGGATAGGATAGGATAGGATAGGATAGGATAGGATAGGATAAACAGACTATTTTAGGTGGAGATGACATCTGACAATCATCTAGTCCAACTGCCTGACCAATTCAGGACTAACAAAGTTAAAGCATATTAGTAAAGGCGTTGTTCAAATGCCTCTTAAACACTGACACGCATCAAACACCCCTCTAGGAAGCCTGTTCCAGTGTTTGACCACCGTCTCCGTAAAGAAAAGCTTAGTAATGGCCAGTCTAAACCTCCTCTGGAACAGCTTTGAGCCATAAATCACTATGTTATCACTAAAAGAAGCATAATTCACTCAAAACACTTGACAGTGTCTGGTACATACGGTCAGATGAGCTCTTCTCCTGGAATCATACTCATTCATCCATCTTCCAATTACTGTCAGTTTATTGTGGTGACAAAAAAAGAGTAATGAAAATAAATTCATGTGATGCCACTGCAATAAAAAAGCATCACAGAATGAGCTGGAGCTGGGAATATCATACTTCTGGATCACAATGAAGGAGAACATGGTACCTGGCTGCATCTGGCCTACAAAGTATATATCATTGCCTTACAGCAGTACTGAGGTGAGGTAAGGTAATTCAGAGAAAGACCTAGGATCACAGGGATCTCCTGGAAAGAGTCCAGTGGAGTGATACAAAAATGATTAAAGGCCTGGAGAGGGGATCTTATTAACATTTATGAATATCTGAAGTGTGGGAGACAGAGGGAAATGGCCAGCCTCTTTTCAGTGGTCTGTGGGAACTGGACAAGGAGCCTCAAGCTGGAGCACAGGAAGTTCTGCACCAATATGCAGAAGAACTTTTTCACAGTGAGGGTGACAGAGCCCTGGTACAGGCTGCCCAGGGGGGTTGTGGAGTCTCCATCTCTGGAGATATTCAAGACCTGTCTGGACACCTCCCTGTGCGACCTGTCCTAGAGACCCTGCTTTGGCAGGGGGTTTGGACCCAATGATCTCTGGAGGTCACTTCCAAGCCCTACAATTCTATGATTCTGTGATCAGAATTTTGCAACATATTTATATCTCAAAGCTAAACTTTTCACCAGGTTGCTGATGCACAAAATATTTCCACGTTTCAGAAAGCATCCTCAGCTAGCACCTGGTATGTGACATAGGAAACACAATTTAAAAAACAAAACACCCACACACTTTCTGTCAGAGCTTTTTATGCTTCCTTAATGTCTTCAGAAATGCCTCCTTACTGTCCCACAAATCAGTCCCTCAGTAGTTTTACCTTTCCTTCTTTTTCCATCATTCAACCATGTAAGAGAAGGAAAGTGCAGAATAAAGCCTGCGAGTTACAATGAGGCAATGCCATTAGGGACAGATGAGACCAGGAGGGTCCGAGCCTACACCAGCCCATGGCTATGACATAACCATCATGTGTATAAATGATGCGATTGCGTACACGGCACAGGCATCCAAACCAACCTATGTGTGAGTAGTTCATAACATGAGCAGTCAACAGAACGATTCAGTAGAAGTAATTATCTGTTGGCATCTTTCAAAGGAGGTGAGAAACCCAGAACAATTGTCAGTGAACAGAATGGCATCTCCAAATAGTTCACCGAGGTCCAGAAATCACAGAATCACAGAATCATAGGGGTTGGAAGGGACCTCAAGAGATCATCGGGTCCACCCCCCCTGCCAAAGCAGGCTCCCTAGCACATATTGCACAGATAGATGTCCAGACGAGTCTTGAATATCTCCAGAGAAGGAGACTCCACCCCTCCCTGGGCAGCCTGTCCCAGGGCTCCCTCACCCTCACTGGGAAAAAATTCTTCCGCATGTTGGTGCACAACTTCCTATGCTCCAGCTTGCAGCCATTGCCCCTTGTCCTATCCCCACAGACCACTGAAAAGGGGCTGGCCATTTCCCCCTGCATCCCATGCTTAAGATATTTATAAACATTAATAAGGTCTCCCCTTAGTCTTCTTTTCTACAGGCTGAACAGTCCCAGCTCACCCAGCCTTTCCTCATAGGGGAGATGCTTCAGGCCCTTCATCATCTTTGTAGCTCTTCTCTGGACTCTCTCCAGGAGATCACTGTCTTTTTTATCCCAGGAAGCCCAGAACTGGACACAATACTCCAGGTGGGGCCTGACCAAGGCGGAGTAGAGGGGGAGGATCACCTCCTTAGACCTGCTGGTCACATTCCTCCTGATGCACCCCGGGATCCCATTGGCTCTCTTAATGCTGAAGGCAGGAGAGGTGGGATATGTGCTGTGATGAATATGTCATTAATTTATATTTGATTCATTTCCATCATGTAATGCTGTAATTTGTGTTGTTCAAAACAGTGACTAGTAATATGATGCTGTTCAGTGGACCAGCAGGTACTTATCAGCAACCCAACAGTCAGAGGAAGCTGCACTTTCTCAGGACATGCTAGAGAGAAAATTGTTCAACTCAGACTCACATAAATGTTCTTTTGTAGTAAATATTTTGTTAAAAAGTTTTGATTTACTGGTAGATGGAGCTTTACTACAAGCCCAGTGGCATGTGTCTAATGTGGCCATTTCAACTTACTGCACTCCTTGATGAGCATACCTAATTTTGTATGGAAAGGTTATTTGATTTTATGTTGCTCCTCAGAAATAGGTGCTTCTTCCACTCTACCCATTTTCAAAGCATCATGGAAAGCTTCCCCCTTCCCTCCCAGAAGTTGTAGCTTTGCGTGGCTGGGCTCTGGTGGAGGAAGGGTCTGCAGAGGTGGCTTCTGCAAGAAGCAGACAGAAGCTCCGTGCAGGCCCCGCAGGGCAAACACCAGCTGGCTCAAGGCCAGAGTCGTTGCTGACCAAGCGCCCATCAGTGATGGTCACAGCACCTCTGGGAATCACGGTGAGGAGAAAAACCCGCAAGCAGCCACCCTGTGCCCCCAGAGAAAGGAGTGAGAAGATGTAAGAAACTGTGCAGGCACCAAGGCCAGGGAAGAGGGGAGGAGCTGCCCCAGGTGCCAGAGAGAAAGATATCCCTGCAGCCTCTGGAGAAACCCATGGTGGAGAGGGTGTTCCCCCATGGCCCATGGAAGAGGCCAAGACCCCACCTGCAGCCCGTGGAGAGGTCCCGCGCTGGAACAGGTGAAGACATGCAGAAGACACTGTGAGCCGTGCTGGAGCAAGCCCCTGCCAGCACTTGCAGCCCATGGAGAGAGACAGAGACACAGAGATGAGCAAGAGAAAGAGATCTGTGCAGGAGCAGGTTTGTTGGGGGTGAGGCGGAGGGGATTGTGACCCTGTGGCGCACCAAGCTGGAGCAGTCTGGGCCTGAGAGACTGAGACATTCTAACATTCTTTGATTTATGGCTGCACCCCATAGCAGTGACCCATGCTGGGGCAGCTGGGGAAGAGCTGAAGCCCCGTGGGAAAGGACTAACGTTGAAGTTTGTAGAGGGCTGTCTGCTATGGGTGGGACCCCACTGTGAGGCAGGGGAAGGGGGTGAGGAACTCCCCGCCCCTGCTAAGAAGGAAACAACTCATAAGGAACTGACCAAAACCTCCATTCCCCCAGTCCCTACCCCTCCCTGTGCCACAATGGGGGGAAGAAGGGAGTGAAATCCTGACTAAAGTGAAGTCTGATAAGAAGGGAGGGGTGGGGGGAGGTGCTTTAAGATCTGGTTGCACTTCTCATCACCCGACTCTGGTGTCACTGTGTGTGCGTTTGTACAGTGTCATAAATTAGAGAGTTTTCTTTTTACTCCGTATCGAGTCTGTTCTGCCCGTGCTGCTGATTGCAGAAAGATCTCTCCCTGTCCTTATCTTGACTCCTGAGCCTCTCAATATATATTTTCTCCCCTGTCCAGCTGAAAAGGGGAGTGATAGAGTGGCTTTGGTGGCATCTGGCCTCCAGCCAGGGCCAAACCACCGCATGTTTTCATAGCAGAAAAGGTCTTGTAAAATTGAATCACAAAATACTTCCATTTTTTCCAGACTCTGATGAAATATGGTATAAATTCCCTTTACAGTAAGCACACAGGCTACTGTCATTGCTCTACTGATCGGGCTGTAAACTACAAGAGTTTAGACCCAGATTGATTTCTGAGGTGCATTGTCAGAACAATGTCACTTGTAAATCAGGAAATTTAACAAATGTTCCTTAATAAATAGTTGTAAAAAGAAATCTGCGGTTACCGAACTGTTCACATGCTACAAGTGAACGATGGGTGTATGATAATGGTGGTTCATCTTAAAGCATTTCTATGGAGCCACAAATCAGCTTCAATTAAAAGATCATATGAAAAAATAACTTGCTGAGGTCTGAGTTTGATAATAAATCAGTGATAAATCACATGGTGGATTTAATTGGAGAGAAAGTGCTTTATTACACTTAATTCAGTTCTTTGATTTATTTTCACACAGAACATCTACACTTAAAGCATTTTAAGTATACCTCTCTTAAAATGATTTAAGGAAAGAGAAGCCTCAGTCCCTGATTCAGTGGTGGTGCTCAGACAATGCAGGGTGATTTAAAGGGCTTACAGTAGCACTGAGGAAGAACATCTAAAATACAGAAGCGTCTTTTGAAGGACTATCATTTTAGCAATAGCACAGAATTTATAGATGGCAAGTTTTCTGTTTAAACATTTGCCCTTTAAGAATTCTGAATGCACAAAAAGATGTAAGTTACTGTGGTTTTTTATTGTTGGGGTTTTTTTTCCCCTGTCACTATTTCTATATTGCTAAATATACTTACATTGGGGAGCAACCTCGGGGTCTCAGAGAAGCTCCTGCTGAATAGGTGGGTTCACTTTGGGAGCATTTGACTCAACCATGTGGCACTAGACAGTTACACAATGCCTGGCTTAGTGAATGTCTCTCCACCACTCAAAAATATTGATGGTAACAGACTCTGCAGCAGCCAACCAGATGTTTTTAAGTTGTAAATTGGAGGACACACAATGCGAGGTTGAGAAGAGGAGAGCGTGCTTGGGCAGACAGGAGGAGCTCAGACCTGTCGCTAGTGGTTGGAAATACTGAAACTTTGCTCCAGAGGGAGATGATTTTTGACTCCTATTTAGACCCTGGGAATTAACTGACATGGTAGAGAAGCCAGGAGCCAAGTTGGCCGACAGTGCAGATATGTCCCAGATTAGTACAGCAGAGGCTATAGTGATACGTTTTCCAAGAAAGGAAGTCAACCTGTCATGGACTGAGTGCCTTCTTGTCACTGGAATGATCAATGGTTTCTGAAAGATGTAGACTACCTTCTTTCTGCAAGTCAATCCCCTCAGGATAGCTGGGCATCCAGAATCCGCCACTTTGTCATTCATGTTTTTCATATTAAATGCATTTTTTTTCCCTGGTTCATTCTGTTCTGAGACTGATATCCCCAAAATATTCCTGAGAAAGTATGCACTTGAATTAATGTGGGTAAATAAACCTTCACTTGTTTGGGAAGGATTATTTTTGTGTTCCATCTCTATTGCCATAGCAATTTACAGTGGGATGGGTGGTACTGAAAAAACACTGGTTCAGGAGAGGAACCACAACAGCAAGGAGTATTGAAAGAGCTGCAGCGTCCAGACATCTCAGCACCCTGTATCAGAGCAACAGCAAGAAGACACATGAGTTAGTAAATCAGAATGGTAAAAGCAAAGCTTTGAGCTTCTGCTTTTTTTCTCGACTTCCCCCACGAAGAGAGGGCAACACCCCTCGACTGTCCTACTCTGCCAGAATCAGGGCTGAACAGAGCTCAGGTCCTCTCGCTCCCAAGGTCTTCTGAAAATTGCAGGAGTTGTTAGTCTAGGCAAAAAAAGACCTGTACTTCAGAGCAGCAGTCAGGAGGAAAAAAACTCAAGCCACCAAACCCCAAACAACGTAGGGTTCTCTTTTCCAGGAAGCCATCACTTGGAATTCACTGGTAAGCAGTAAAAAACGAGGTATGAACAGATACCACAGACCTTTGTATCTCTGAGACTTGTGTCACCCTAAGTGCTAGTAATCACTACTCCAACATAATGTCTTCTTTGAGTAAGCCAAGAGACAGGCTGTTACTTCTGCAACAAGGTTATGTTCTTCCTTCAACCTTCAGTGAATATCCTGTTTGTTTAACTGTTTAATTGTTTGGTCTGACCAAATTTTGCTAAGTAAACTGAAACCCAAGAAGGAGTAATTTCATTGAATTTCACTTCTCTTGCAGTGGACAGCAAGCTCCGGTTACTCAGCTGGTATGACGATTCTGGGGGCTATTGGGTCCCAGCTGTTCTTGTAGACATCCATTATCAGTAAGTGGAGAGATGGGTACCTCCAGGAGGTGACTTACTGCACCTATCCGAGATAATTCTCTGCAGTAGATGCCACCTTCCTCATCTACTGGCAAGGCAACCTAGCTCAGCCACCCAGAAGTTCAGCACCTTGCTCAGAGTCAGATGATCCCTGCTGCAAGAAGAAATCCATCCAGTTCCTTAAGTTATCTGATGCTCTGTGGTGTCCTCAATCCATTGGATTAATTTTGCAGAGACACTGCAGCACTTGCAGAGTTACTACATAATCTTGCCTGTAGGGTAGAAGCTCTTAGTATAAAACCACTCTTATTTTGAAGGCAGGTTGCATTCGGTGCAGATTTATTGGACGTGCAGAAGAGCCCACTATGAGCTCTCCCAGCATCTCCATTCTGCAAACAACATGAAAAAGTGCCTCTGAAGTGAAGAAGTACAATAAAATTGTAATAACACTGACTCAAAGCTAAAACTGCCTGGCTCCAGAATCTCCCTCCATCTATCTTGAAGGCAGTACTAAAGACAGGAAGAAATTTAGCTGGGTGTTATTCTGGCCTGGTAACATTGCAAGGGGACAAAATGCCACAGGTAAGGAGTAACTGGGACTTCTCATTTGTACATCAGGCTGCTCAGGAAGGGACAGATGGGCCAAAAACCTCTTGTTTGATGTACAGCTGCCATTATGACATGGTATGGTTGGGAGGAGAGTCAGGGAAATGCTTGAGCAGAGTGTGACAATGGCAAAAGACAGATTTGCTGCGATTTCATGTTTTATTATTGTTTTCCAATATAGGTACATCTTCTAGAGTACCCTGGCACTTTAATAGATCAAAAGTGCCACCAATCAACACGAGAGAGGACAGAATGCCTTACACAAGGAACAGCAGATCAAACTCATCTCAGGGTCAATAATGCTGGCACGAGCAGAGTTGTTTTGAATGAATAGAGGTGGAGGGGAAAAAAAAGGAAAGAGTTTGATTTAAACTGAACTCAGCTTGGTGACTGGCATCAAGGCCTTATCATGTGGACCCACTTACTTTTGTTCCACTCTGTAGTCCTTTGCTTCCCCGTTTTCTTCTCTATGTACCAAGGGGCCTCATGCTTCATGCATCTCCAGTTCCTCTGTGCCACTTCTCAGGAGCTGGCTTGTCCAGATGCTGAACTAGCTCTTCCTTGGTGACCAGCTGGACTTTAGAAAGTGTATTTCTCAGCTGTTATTCAAGCGCATTCAACAAGACTTCCCTTTTCAAGACATGATTTAGATCATGTAATCTCTGTTTTCAGTAGTGCTGCATCATAAAATTAGGCAATTACTCTTGTAAATCTGTCAGGGCTCTGAGTAATTATCTAATTTAGAACATTTAAAATAAAAGGCAGGAAAATTCCACTCTCTCGTATGTGTTGCTTAGAGGAATTAGCCTGGGGAATCACAGCCATGCTGATGAAGTCTTTCCTATTGGGTGAGCTGGGTCAGTGGACAAAAATGTCCATGAATAGATGGTCATCTTAAATTGAGTTTTCCTTTGGCTGCATTCATCCTTCTTTTCTGTTCCAATTACAGCAAGTAAGAAAGGTTATTAGCAAGGAATTGAATTGCTGCCTTAAGCTATCTAGTGGAAGGTTACAGGTAAGACAAACCCAGACTATCCTCAGAGGTGCATGCTGAAAGGAGAAGAGGCAAAGGACACAAACTGCAGCTAGGGGAATTATAGGAGGACATGAAGGAACGGCTTTTTATTCAGTGTGAGACTGGTGCAGCACTGGGACAAGTGGCTGGATGGCTGGTGGAACCTCTATCCTTGGGGATTTTCAGCACTCAGCTGATTAAACCTCAAGCCACATGATTTAGCTTTGAAGTCAATCCTGCTTGGGGCAGAGGTTGGACTACAGACATAAAGAGATCCCATCCAACTTTAACAGTTGTATAATTCTAAGAAGCAGAGACAGATTCTGTAATTCTGTATTTCTAACCTTGCCAAGTAGAGGCAGGATTGACTGAAGCAAGATTGCTTCCCCCTGACAAGCTGAAACCACATGAACAGGAGCTCAAGTGCTGGGAGCAGAGAAGTTCCTTCAGCATCAAGCAGGCGTAACTGAGCTGCAGCTAATGTTGAATCAGAATTTATTAAAAACCTGGGCAGAACAGCTCTCCAGTGACATCTTAGGCTTAAAGGCATTGTCCTCTCAAATTGCTAGAAAATGAGGAAGAACGACTAAAAGAAGCTTTAAAACAAATGAAACATTCAAACCCATTCTCCTCATTCTCCCCCCAGTGTTATATCACTCAGAGAAGACAACACCTGGGCTCAAATCTCACTGTGAACACAGCATCTGACATCACCGAGAGCTTGTCTTCAGCAGCGAAGCCTGCTGTTGCAGGAAGGCTGCTCTCTCTCCCAAATCTATCATGGAAGCACCATGCCTAGCTCCACACTAGCATCCACACATATTTCAAAGCTTCCCTATTTTTCACAAAGCAGATGTACCGTTTCCCAGCCAGTTCTACTCGAGAGAGTCCCTATACCTCCCTCCATCTGCTCCCCAGGCCTACGCAGGCAACAAACTGTGCAACCTTGTAATGATGATCTTGGCTTCATGCCTCTGCAAAAAAAATCCCAACCCCCCACCTCCCCAAAATTAAAAAAAAATATTAAAAAATCCTCAACTTCAGCTACTTTTAGTATCTTTAATTAGCTTCTATCAAAAAACATGAACATAAGACTGCAGATATTTCTGATAAAGTTTGAGTGAGGATCCTACAGAGAGCACAGGAGTATTTTAGAGCCACAAATGTTTCCAAGCTAACTTATGTACATTTGTAATTTATAACAAGCTTCTAACGTCGAAGGCATGCCATCAGTAGGAATGGAGACAGGCTGATAAAGACTTGCTAGGGCGGCTGAAAAGGCAGGATACAATTTCCATCGGAATTTTACCTTTCCTTTCCCCCAGTGAAAAATTGTAATGTTTCCCCAGAAGAGCAAATTCCAATACCTTTGATGGTTGGACAGACCTCAAGGTCTCCATTCAAATTAGATGAACATGTGAAGCAGGAACAGCCCTCAGGCATAAAACATTTTAAATCCAAATTTTAAATACCTCTGAATTTTGAAGGAGATTCAAGGTTCAGAGACTGTCTGTTATGAGAGGGAAGAACAAAACTGACATCAGAGTCAAAATACAAGTTGGATATTATAGAAGATGAACACTCTTTAACAGCTGAAAGTTTTAATTGTAGGTTAGCTGTAAATTACAGACCAAAGGGGAAAGATTTGGCTGCGATTTCCCCACAGAATCTCAATTAAAAATTATTTTTACTTCCCCCCATGTTCTCCTGAATTTCATTTTGCCTAATTTCATCTGAATGTTCTTGTTGTAATCAATTATTTAATAGCTACTCCACTTCTCAATCCAGTGCCATTTCTATGAAGGTTTTCACTAAACAATCCTGTAACACAAACAAAACCTCTCCACACATCTGGATGAATAGTGGGGGAAGCAGAGGCTCTAACAATTAGACATTATGTGAAACAACATAACACTAATGAGAACAGTTGTTCAAAAAACGAATAGCATTGTTAGAGGGAAATGAACGCCCCAAAAAACAGAGCAATCAAAAGGACTGACATTCAAAGATACATTTGCAAGAACTGTAACCTTATAGCCTCTTTTCCATGCTGGAATAAATAGATAATTGCTCATGCATAAACATAAGCAGGGTTTAGGTCTTGATAAATAAAGGATTAAACTTTGAGAACATCCAAAAAAAATGATAGGAGAAAAGAAAAAGACCATAGACACCTCTTGGGAGGCAAGTACACGGTACAATGCTTTGACCTCCTGCACTTAAGCCCAGTCCTGGGAAGCCTCTATCATTGAGAACAAAAATCTCTGCTAAGCTTTTCTCTCCCTCAGTCTGACTTAAAACATGGGGAAAGTAATTGGTAAAATGGTAACATCCAAACTAATCTTCTCTTCCTGTGCAGAAAGACCTGGTGGCCCAGGCTTGATACCTGTGGGATGTAGACGAGCTGTAACTTACTTCTCCAACTGAAAACACTTGCCATTCATAGACTTCTCTAAAATCACTCCTTGCTCAGTTCCTTTGAATCTTTGCTTTTAGACTCTTTTAGGCGAGGACAGATTTCCCCACCATTAGAACATACATATACAGTATGGCCTGGATAGATCTACTCTGAAAAAGTAAATCACAATCTTGTCCTGTTGGTACTCCAAATTATGGAATTACCTCCAAAAGTTGGACTCCAGTAGGGTCTGGATCAGTTAATTCTGAGTCAAACACACTTAACAAGACCGCTTGGGAGCGTGCCATAATCCAAGACTGTAATGCAAACACATGGTATAGTTGCTTTGTATTTGATGGTAGCATTGCTAAGGACTTAAAAAATGTCCAGGAAAGCAGTCACAGAAACCATGATTCTCTTAATGTATGCACATACACATGGCTAAGGAAATGCCTGCAAACCTATGGATAACTTCAGACTTACTTTTCAATGCAAACATTAACTGCTTTTAATTATCACATAGTTTATGCAGATCTCAACAAACTTAATTTTTCACAGTCTTGGTACAAAACCCAAACCAAGTCTGTAAAGCTCCAGGACTGGAATTGATTCAAATTATGGTGTAACAAATGCAACTAGGCTTGAATTCCTGCAGGAGCTCGGGACAGACGTCCTTTTACATTGGCTCTGGGTAAATAGCCAAGAATTCCTTTTTTTAGCAGAAATACTCATAAGAAACGAGTTTTGAGATCTCATGGGTGCATACTTGAGGCTCCAAAGCCTGTATCTGTACACACACAAGTATGTTTTTCATGCCAGGGCTGCTCATCCAATCAAGGAACGGAAATGCTACTACTGTTTGTGGTTCATTTACCCAAATGCTCCCAAGTACCGGAACGGAAATTTAGAATAGTTGGGACCACTATGACAGTGAAAATATTCCAAAAATGCATGATAAAAATCTCAATGTTACACTAAAAATCCTGCGCTGCTCTCAGGAGGGGAAGGTGGGGGGAAGCAAAAAAAAAAAACCCCTTTTAAATAGGTTCCAAATCACCTGGGACTGATGCTGGTGGGGAAAAAAAAAAGGTGTTTGGAGAAGTGCCTCTTTTCTATGGTCTGTGGGGACAGGACAAGGGGCGATGGCCTCAACCTGGAGCATAGGAAGTTCCACACCAACATGCGGAAGAACTTTTTCACAGTGAGGGTGACAGAGCCCTGGGACAGGCTGCCCAGGGGGGTGTGGAGTCTCCTTCTCTGGAGATGTTCAAGACCCGACCTGTGTGACCTGTCCTAGGGACCCTACTTTGACAGGGGGGTTGGACCCGATGATCTCTGGAGGTCCGTTCTGACTCCTATGATTCTGTGATCTGCAAAAAATGACCGTTTTGCTAATTCAATATTGAGGGTATTATTTCAGTCTTCTATTAAATAACACTTCAGCTTCAATTAACCAAAAAAAAAAAAAATTAAAACTGCTAGAATACTGAGTAAAAGGCAATATTTTGTTTAAAATTGCTCTTTTATTTACAGTTAGGAGAACAGGAGGCTCTGCTCTCCAAACAGGCATCAAGAAGCAAAAAAATATCACGAATCATGAGCTCGCCCTAGTGTTTTGAAGTGAGACTGCAGTGAGGAACTGAACATGTTACACTTGGCATTTTCAGAAAAGATTTGACCTGCCTACCTTTTTCACATGGAAGCCAAAAAATCCCTTGCCTGAACCCTGATTTCTTCTGTCAGTATTTAAGAAGCGCTCGCTCAGCTGGATGTCCCATTTTGCAACAAACTGAACGCACTTAAATGTTGCAATGTGCATTTGGAAGCCAGTTAATTAAGGTCAGAGCAGTAAATTACTGTTCATTTTGCTGACTGGAAGGATGGTGGCATTTACCGTGGAGAATCCACTGCTAGCTAAGGTTTTAGTCTATAGCTTCGGTGTAAGGCACAAGATAGAGGAAAGGGGAGGGAATAAAAAGGCAATAGCTAAAAATCTGAAGCATTTCACTCGGGATTTGTAAGAAATTCCTGATTCATTCATGACCTGGTTTTCAGAAACTAGTGTATTTACATAAACCCAGTCTGCATGCAGCTCCATTGTGGGTTGGATTAGATGATCTTTCAAGGTCCCTTCCAACCCCTAATATTCTGTGATCCTGTGATCCATGATGTCTTTCTAATTTTTCCTCTTCTTCCTGCCTTTATTATCTCTAATTCCAGATAAAGTAATCATAGAATCACAGAATCATAGGGGTTGGAAGGGACCTCCAGAGATCATCAGGTCCAACCCCCCTGCCAAAGCAGGCTCCCTAGCACATATTGCACAGGTCGGCATCTAGATGAGTCTTGAATATCTCCAGAGATGGAGACTCCACATCCCCCTGGGCAGCCTGTCCCAGGGCTCTGTCACCCTCACTGTGAAAAAGCTCTTCCCCATATTGGTGCTGAACTTCCTGTGCTCCAACTTGCAGCCATTGCCCCTTGTCCTGTCCCCACAGACCACTGAAAAGGGGCTGGCCAATTCCCCCTACATCCCATGCTTAAGATATTTATAAACATTAATAAGGTCCCCCCTTAGTCTTCTTTTCTCCAGGCTAAACAGTCCCAGCTCACCCAGCCTTTCCTCATAGGGGAGATGCTCCAGGCCCTTACTCACCTTTGTAGCCCTTCTCTGGACTCTCTCCAGGAGATCCCTGTCTTTTTTATCCCAGGGAGCCCAGAACTGGACACAATACTCCAGGTGGGGCCTGATCAAGGCAGAGTAGAGGGGGAGGATCACCTCCTTCAACCTGCTGGTCATAGTCCTCCTGATGCATCCCAGGATCCCATTGGCTCTCTTAGCCACCAGGGCACACTGCTGGCTCATGACCAACCTGCCATCAACCAGGACCCCCAGGTCCTTCTTCACAGAGCTCTTCTCCAGCAGGTCATCCCCCAGCCTGTACTGATACAAGCAGTTATTCCTTCCCAGATACATTTCAAGGACATAGTTTGAAACCAGGTATGATGATGCACTCCAGCTTAGAGGGGACAAAAAAAAAAAGACATGGGGTGTTTGCAAAGCAGTAGCGATCACCCATAAATTTGTGAAGCATCCCTCTCCAGTCTGCTTACAAACAGGAGGCCAGAAAGTATGGTGAGGAGTGGGATGGCGCACACTTCAGCTTCAACAGAAGGATGCTGTGGGCTGCAAACTGTGGGAGAAAAGGAAAGCAAGGAGACAGCGAGCCTGTAGCTTTTGAAAGCTACAGTAGGAAAAGCTTTTCAAGGACAGCTGCAAAACCTTCTGCAGTTGGCTCAGCGTTGAGCACGGTGCCCGCAGGAGGTGGATTCCTTAATAGTTAGAAGCTGGTAGCACTTTTTTAATGAGAAGACAAGAGTGTTTCGCAGCATGCAGAGCACTGCTCTCCAACAGCTGCCCTGTACTGATGGGGGGGATGACACACTGCAGTTTCCCTGAGACAGAACTGTACTCTGACACACAGTTATTTATGACATTTCCCCCTCTAAAATAGGATAATAGGATGACACCAAGAAGACGACTGCTTGACTGTGCCAATGCGTCAGTGTAAATGTATAAAAGAAACAGAAAAGGGATGATTTGGTGTGAGGTGATGGGTGATCAATTCATTGAAAACCACTGCAAACTCACAGCAGGAGGAAAAGACTGAGGAGGACTGAGAAATCTGAGGGCAAAATGAAAGGAAGGCGTCTGAAAGGATGCTAAGACAGGGCTTTAAGGCAGAACTTCCTGGTTGTCCCATCTTCTTCTTAACCCCTTCCTAAAGTCCCCTCCCAAAGGAAAAAATAAAATAAAATAAAAGGAAGTCTCAATCTCAAATCAAATACTCTTATTTCTATCTCAACCAGACCAACTGCTCAAAGGTAAAGGTTTTAGAGAGGAGATAGAAGAGCAAGAAAGACCTACAGAATCCATAAAAGCAAGCAAAAGTATGACAGAGCAAAAGCAACAACTTATTTTGCTGACAATATACACAGAAAGAAATTAAACATCTCTCTATGCTTTTGATTCATATTCTTACATTAGGCGTATGTTGTATCTAAGGGAGAAAAAATCCTAAAATCAAAGAAGGATGTTTGAAAACTGACTTCCCAGCCAGAGTGTGTGTTTTGTTCCTGCAGTTTTACTCTGAAGTTTGTTTATTTCTCAGTCAATGTGCCAAAGTATATTCCTGTTTACTACTGGACTTGAGTTAAATATTTTCCTGACAACAACTGTGCCAGTTCCTGTTTAAAAAAACAAAGTATCCTCTTGATTTTCCACAAAGTGACGTTGCTGTTACTAGAGAGAATTCAGAAGTGGTGAAACCTTCACACAAAGACTATCAGTTTCTCTGAATCTTTGTGAGGCAGAACACTGTAGAAAAAAATTACTTGAGCCACTAAACCTGCAGGTTCTTCTGTTGAGGTCTACAGGTGTTTCTGTGAAGGTCTACAGGTAGCTGACTGGGCAATGCCTGAGCTTTCCTTAACTGAACAGATCATATGGAACTACTGGACACAAACCAGAAACTGCTGAACATAAATAACAGAGTAAAAAGTTTAAAAAATATCTGTGTAGCAGTGTGAGGGGTGGCTGGGTTTCCCACATGGTGAGGGGGAGTTGTGTGAGAGATGGCCAGACTCCAGAGGTGATGAGAGGGACCATCTGGGGACCAGGATCTCACAAGCCAACAGGCCCAGGTGACCTAAGGAACAGATTGAGAAATATCAGTGTTGTAAAACTGTCATCTACAATAAAAGGTGATTACATAATCACCAAATCACAGAATTACAAGGTTAGAAAAGACATTTAAGATCATCAAGTCCAACTGTTCCCATTCTATGCTAAACCATATCCCTAAGTACCTCATCTACCCTTTTTTAAAACGCAGAATCACAGAATTGTAGGGGTTGGAAGGGACCTCGAGAGATCATCGTGTCCACCCTCCCTGCCAAAGCAGGCTCCCTATCTCATATTACACAGATAGGCGTCCAGACAAGTCTTGAATATCTCCAGAGAAGGAGACTCCACCACCTCCCTGGGCAGCCTGTCCCAGGGCTCTGTCACCCTCACTGTGAAAAAATTCTTCTGCATGTTGGTGCGGAACTTCCTGTGCTCCAATTTGCATCCATTGCCTCTAGTCCTGTCCCCACAGACCACTGAAAAGGGGCTGGCCAAATCCCCCGGCATCCCCTGCCTAAGATATTTATAAACATTAATTAGGTCCCCCCTAAGTCTTCTTTTCTCTAGACTGAACAGTCCCAGCTCTCTCAGCCTTTCCTCATAGGGGAGATGCTCCAGGCCCTTAATCATCTTCGTAGTCCTTCTCTGGACTCTCTCCAGGAGGTCCCTGTCTTTTTTAACCCAGGGAGCCCAGAACTGGACACAGTACTCCAGGTGGGGCCTGATCAAGGCAGAGTAGAGGGGAAAACACATAAAAAAAAGGGTAGATTAAGCACATTAAAAAAAGAGTAGATTAAGGATGGGTTGTTCATTTAGGAGGACATAGGAGTGGAGAAAGAAAGAGCTCAAGGTGGATGGGGAAAGGAAAAGCATGGAAAAAGAGAGAGAAGGGGGAACAAATAAAGTTAGCCATATGTGAGCAGGTCAGTACCCTTCTCTGACCGACCCTCTGCCTGGCCACCGCAGCATACCATGGCCCCTCATTAAAGCCTCATCTTAACTACTTTGTGTGAGATCTCCCTGTTCCCCACGTCTGCGGGTGAGCCAAGTGTCAGCAACTGAAGAGTGGACTGCCAGGCAGAGGGGGTTGTACATCTTGGAGCGAGCAAGGGGAGACAACAAGTATGTGGGTGCTTCACCTGGGAACTTCAATCCACATCTTAAGGAGAAGGGTAAAACCACTGGGCCATATGTGTTCATGCTTATATGAGCACTGTTGGTGTTCCCTGAAGCACTGTTAGGAGGTCACATATGCTGTTTTAGGGTACCCTCAGATGCTCTGTGCTTATCACTTTTAACCAGCTGCCCTTTTCCCTGCCATTCTTCTCTTGATCAAACCTCAGAAGAGAAAAATCCCTTATGAATACCTGACTATGCCTTGGCAGGAAGAGCACCCTCACTACTTCTTGTTGCTTAATCCCAGGAAGAATGTATAGATTTGCTCTCCCTAGGGTGCCCTCCCTATAGCAGAGCAAGTTGAGTTCAGAATGGCACATTGGTCTCAGCATCCCCTTAATTCCTGTGAAGAAACAGGCACCAGCATCTTCACTTACTGCACTGCATAAACTACCAGTAGAGATGAGAATGTTCCTTCTGGAGGCCTGTTCCTTCTGGAGGCCAAGAGTAGCCCTATTCTGATAACTTGAGTTTTGGTATGGTGGCAGGTGGACTCAGCAAAGGAAGAGTGGCCATGACCACAGCATTTCTCTGCAGGAAAGCAGCAACAGTTCCTATGATGGGTAGAGAGAGCACAGATTTGGAAAGAGGTGAGGAAGATGCATTTACAGAGAGCACAGCAGCTGCCTCAGTAAATACCCTTCATACAGACAAGAGAAATCACTATCTTTATACGTGTTTGTCCTGGTTCTGATCAGGCCAGAGTTCACCTCCCCAAGCAGCCAGCACAGGTGAGCTGAGTTAGCCCAGGCTATTTTCCACACCACCTGGCATCACTCCCCTATAACAAAAAAAGGGGACTGAACATTCCAGGGATAAATCAAAGTTCTCAAAACACCCTGTAACAAACCTGAAGGAAAAAAGGGAGGAGGAAGCAACCCCCCCACCCCATCTTCCCCAAAAATTGAGTGTGATTAATAAATAATGCTAAGATATGTTGCCCAATAGATGGAAAGGACAGAAATGCCACATAGAAATACCCTATGAGGCTGACAAACACAGACAATATCTTGTCATAAATTGATATCACACAGTACAATGATATTAGAACCCTGACACCCCTCTCCAAGACAATAAACAACACATCAGGGATTACATGGTGTTGGCTCATATACCAGAGCCAGGTGATCAAACAAAACATCATAGCTGCCATCACCTCTTTGAATAACATGATAAACCACTACAGCTTTTTAACACAATTGGGTCAGATCTACCATTACCCCAACCCTTTTGGGCCCCACATTAGGCACCAAAAAGGAGACTGTTGTTGTCCCAGAGCTGCATCAAACTGCACCTCTCTGAGCAGCTGCTTTTATGGGGAAGTGATGTCAGGTGGTGTGGAAACAGCCCAGGCTAACTCATCTCACCTGGGCTAACTCAGCTCACCTGTGCTGGCTGCTTGGGGAGGTGAACTCTGGCCTGGCCAGAACCAGATCAGTGTTTTTTACATAACCAAGAAAAATGGGCAATTTTTTAACATACGGCACTTTGTGATGTGTGACTGCTAACACTACACCAAAGTTTCATACTTTCAGGATCCTAAGCAAGCCAGAGTAATCTAAGTTACCAGAGTACCAAGCCAATGGAGCTTGTTTCTATGGTAGTACGGGCTCAGGAGTACTTCTTTACCCACACAACAGCTCCAGCAAACGATGAATACCTACCTCAAAAAAGAAAAAAGTAGTCACCTAAAATAGACTGCAGTGAAGAGAGGTCGGCTGACATGAAATGTATCCACCTGTGGCCTCTGTATTCTCTTGCTCTGTAAGTTGTAGGACAACAAACCTCTGTATGAATCTCAGCAGACTTCAAGACAGTTACCCAGTAAGACAGAAAGAAATAAAAAGGGGAGACTGCAAGAAAAATGGGCTATCAGCTACCGTGGAAGAGTTGCACCAAGAATGAGCTACAAAGCCTTCTGTTATCAGATGCTGCACAAATGCTCCAAGTGCAGCTGTGCTGCTAACTTGTCTCATTTCCATATTGCCAACAGGTTAATGATGAACATTTGTTTGTAACTGTTTTCTGAGCATTAAGGTAAGACAACTGTCTTTGACTCCTGATGCTTAGCATCTTGCATTAGCAAACAGTTGTAGAGATTTTGACTAAGTTAGTTTTTAACTATTCAAAATGCAGTATGATAACCTGGTATTAGGAAACTAACAGCAGCATCATACCCAAAAGATATGCATGTATCTGGAGCACCTCTCCTATGAAGACAGGCTGAGAGCTGGGATTTTTCAGCCTGGAGAAGGGAAGGCTCCAGGGAGATGTTATAGCACCTTCCACTGATTGAAGGGGCTACAGGAAAGCTGGGGAGGGACTTTTTAGAAGGCCATGGAGTGATAGGATGAGGGGGAATGGTTTTCAATTGGAAAGGGGTAGATTTAGATTGGATATTAGGAAAAAATTCTTCACTACAAGAGTAGTGAGGCACTGGCACAGGTTGCCCAGGGAGGTGATGGCTTCCTCCTCCCTGGAGGTGTTCAAGGCCAGGTTGGATGGGGCCTTGAGCAGCCTGGTTTAGTGCGAGGTGTCCCTGCCCATCGCAGGGGGGTTGGGACTTGATGATCTTTAAGGTCCCTTCCAGCCCTAACCATTTTATGACTCTGTCATTACACATGTGCATAGAGATACCAGTGAAGTATGGTTTGGGATATCCAGCATCACCTTAACAAAAGGGCTGATGAAGCACAAGGCATCCATCACATTCCCACAGGAAATATTGCAATATTAAAAACTGCAGAGCTGCTCACTCTCAAGGCCTTGGATGCAATAATAAAACTCAGTGGCAGAAAAGTATATATTGTTTGCTTTCATTTGTGTGCTTCTAAGAAATTTCTTACCTATGTACCTTTCCCATTACAGAAAGATGAGGCTCCAGTTAAACCAGCACTCCTTTCTCAGAGCAGCAAGACAAAAAGATAGATGAAACTCCAGGTAGAAACCGTGCCATAACTCACGAGTTATGAGTTATGAGCTATAAGTCCATGAGTTAAAGGATTACATTACTGTGTTTCAAACTGCAACTGGCATCTCTGTGATTACTTCTTGTTTGTAACTCTGAAATACACAGAACTTCACAGACCTTTAGAGAAACAGCCAAGGCTGCCATGCACTACAGAAATAAAGGCTTTTCGGAAGTCCTATCCTTTGTTCACAAACTGACGGGGAGTGAAGAATGCTGGAAGAAAAAAAGCACTGTTTTATGCCTTTTCTTGCTATAAAATGAAACAGCTTTTCAATCCCACATCAAAAAAGTTCTTAAGAAAATGTTAGCCAAACCAGACTGGAGGAATCCAAACCATCTCCAAGAAGACAGTATATTTGATTTACATATGCTTATTATACTCCAGGCCCCACCTGGAGTATTGTGTCCCGTTCTGGGCTCCCTGGGATAAAAAAGACAGGGATCTCCTGGAGAGAGTCCAGCGATGGGACACGGAGATGATTAAGGGCCTGGAGCATCTCCCCTATGAGGAAAGGCTGAATGAACTGGGGCTGGTCAAGCCTGAGAGGGGATCTGATCAATGTTTATAAATATATGAAGTGTGGGAGACAGGGGGAAATGGCCAGCCCCTTCTCAGTGTCTGTGGGGACAGGACAAGGGGCCTCGAGTTGGACCACAGGAAGTTCTGCACCAATATGTGGAAGAACTTTTTCACAGTGAGGGTGACAGAGCCCTGGGACAGGCTGCCCAGGGGGGTGTGGAGTCTCCTTCTCTGAAGATATTCCAGACCTGTCTGGGTGCCTCCCAGTGCGACCTGTCCTAGGCACCCTGTTTTGGTAGGGTGGTTGGACTTGATGATCCCTGGAGGTCTTTTCCAACCCCTATTATTCTGTGATTCTGTGATTAAACAATACGTAGCAAGATTAAAAGAATCCACTTGAGGACCAGGCAGATTCTGCTGGTTTCATGCAGCGAAACAGCAGAAAGCTGCCTTGACACTGAACTGTTCAGGGGGTGGTATTTCAGAATGTACTTTTTTTAAGAGTCCATTCTTCATGTAATGTTTTTGACAGGCTAATTTTTTGCAGCACCAATTTACAGCAGTAGTGCTGAGCAGAAAAGCAGTGTAACAGCTTTGAAGCACCAGAATTTAACATCTCATCCCCAAAAGGCTTTCCAAAGTTTCTTGCTGTTACTGTTTTCAGTAATTTCTACCATAGATTTCTAACAGTTAAATGAAGATAGTTCTGATAAACTCAGGCAACAAGACAATACCTGTTTCACTTCTCCATATTCAATGACAGATACTCGGTTGTATGGAGAGAGGTGACAGAGCAGGGTCCCAGCAGACCTGCTAGTAAACTTACACCCACAAACATAAAGCATGTGCAGTAGGGACTAACTGGTCAGCACAGCAGGTGGCCCAGAGGAGCAACCCAGGAAGGTCAGTGCAGTGATGATGTGCTACATGAATGGAAGAGGTCTTGACCTGGACAGGAGCACATGAAGAAAGGTGTGGCTGCACGGAGCACCCGGTGCCCCTTCCTGAGCTCAGGGCTGGAACTGGTCAAATTACCGAGTCTGGAAACCTGATGGGGCTCAAATGAAACGCTTGAGATCTAAAGATCACCCCACAGCAACAGACATCCCAAAGTCTCATGGAAAACAAGGTCTTCGAACAATGGGATGGCTAATGGTAAGCTTCCAACTTTGCAAGCATCACACATATTTAAAGGATTATATACATTTGTAGTGTACAGCATCAAGATGTTATAGGAAAAAAGAAACATGGGAAAATCATTGACATTGGGAATTGCACAATCTATTTCCAGTTTAGCATTGGAACCCCAGTTTAGCACTGCTAACCCCAGCAGGGCAGTGACAGTGATTGTGAAATGCTGAGCAAGGAAGCTGTGAATTTTGGACTGGTAGCAACAGGAGGAGTTAAATTATCTATGCACAGGATGGGTCAGCGATTCATGGGGATGAGATGCAGAAACAAAATTCCTAGAAGAACCCATATGGGAATCCACATGAGAGATGTTATTTTGAATTTAGACTCAAGTGGTGCTTGGGAACCTGTTTGAGTGGAATGACTGGAAGAGCTGTTCTTTGGTGGTGATCACAATTATGTGGTGGTGACACAATTAGGTTTCCAGAGAAAAAAGCAGGTGAGTGAAGAAAGCACTAGATAAATGTAAACCCAAGGCTATTAGTCAAGAAAAAAGATTAAAAGAACAGCCCCAAAAGCAGAAACAATCAAATCTACAAGCAATCTAAAAACTATAAGGAATACCAGATTAGAAACCTAGATAAAACATGGAACAAAAAGGAAAACGGAAAATAAACTAAACCCAATTAATTCCTGCTTGGTTCAACAGGGAGTTAAGAAGTCTGTCAGAAGGAAAAGGTCAGAATATAAAGAAATGGCAAACTTGCCTACATGCAGTGAACAGAAAAGCCATACAACTTAGCAGGTCAAATGCAAACAAGAAGCTAAGAGGGTGGAAATTAATTTGAACAGCACCTTAAAATGGATACACAATAGTAAAAAGTCCTTTAAAACCTTAAAAGCAGGAAGGCAGCTAAAGGAATCAACAGGACTGCTTGAAGAGGAAAGCATAAAAGGAGCACTCAGGGCTAAGCAAAAACACTCAACGAATTTCTTGCACTGGTCTTTTCTGATAAAGACCCTGTGAAGATTCCCACACCTCCGACATTCTTTATAGTGAATCAACTCAAATACACAGGAAAAATTAGACCAAATCAAAAATTCTAATAAAACACTAGAATTTGATAGCATTGTCTCAAATGTGAACCAGCAAAACTGCTGGCAAAGATAAGTTACTTATCTCCACCAACAGCTGCTGTGCCAAAGGCCAGCTAACACAATTCCCATTGACTAGAAGAGCTCCAGAAGACATCTTAGAATTATGGTCTTGTGAGTGGTGACCTCCTTGGCAAGGTGACTGAGATTGTTGTTGAGCACACACACAGAGGTTGTTGAGCACACACACAAATACAGTCTATCTGGAAACAACTGGTAGAGTTCTAAAGGGAAATACAGCCTCACTAGGCTGCAGGAGTTGGACAGGTGTACAAATCAGTAGTTGGGTGAAGGGAATCTCATGGACATGATATATTGGTATTTTGAAATAACATCTCATTAATAGGCTATATTGCCTCAGGGTTGGAAATCATCATAGGAAGATGATTAAGGGCCTGGAGCATCTCCCCTATGAGGGAAGGCTGAGTGAGCTGGGACTAGAGAAAAAAAGACTAAGGGAGGACCTTATTAATGTTTATAAATATCTTAAGTATGGGATGCAGGGGGAAATTGCCAGCCCCTTTTCAGTGGTCTGTGGGGACACGACAAGGGGCAATGGCCTCAAGTTGGAGCATAGGAAGTTCTGCACCAACATGCGGAAGAATTTTTTCACAGTGAGGGTGACAGAGCCCTGGGACAGGATGCCCAGGGGGGTGTGGATTCTCCTCTGGAGATATTCAAGACCCGTCTGGATGCCGACCTGTGCAATATGAGCTAGGGACCCTGCTTTGGCAGGGGGGTTGGACCTGATGATCTCTGGAGGTCCCTTCCAACCCCTATGATTATGTGATTCTGTGACTGTGTGAAAGCAGGTATCTCATCAGAACATGGCCAAAGAGCATGCATGCTCAGAAACATGCTGATACCACCTCCAGGTGACTACCAAAGTGCAGTACTGTGCTTTGTAGAGCAATCACCCTGGGGACATGCCATAAGCTTTTCAAATTTCCTTGTGCAATACTTTCTCCTACTATGTATTTTAATACTTGTCCAGCTTATCAGCAGTAATTTCCTATGTTCCTGTTTACAGCAGCTCTAGAGCAGAACACAGTCAACACAAACTAGTTTACGTATTTAAATAAAACGTACAACTGCAGCATTGAAATGGTTTCTAATGAATCAAGTTCAAGCTAAATGCATCATTTTGCTCAAACCCAAATTCTATAAATTGAAGGGGGTGTCAGCCTTCAAAAGCTTAAGCACTGCTTTAAAAGAATCTGTCAATTATTTAATAGAAATCGTTTCCAAGTACAATGCTGCTGATCTATGTTTCACATCCAAGGTTAATTTAATTCTTAAAATGTAGCACTTCAAGTGCTGTTGCATGAAATAATTTGTCTTGGAAAAAATGTAGAGAACAAGGAAAGACAATTACTCATGTGAATAAGAGAACATGAATCACAAAGGACGGAAAATTATATCTATACAATGCAGACATGCAAAGATCAATCCATTATACTAGGCAACACAAAGAAAGGAGATTTAATTTGTAGAGTAAAATTATAGCTGAGTAGAGTAATTTTTCTTTTTTTTTTTTTTTCTTTTTTTAAAGCAGAAAGAAATCTGGTTAATCACAGAATCTGGTCAAACCACTAAAGATGCTACCACACCATCCATGAAACCTCTTTAAACTCAGCCTGGTACATCTATACTGTTGATACACACCCTTCCAAAGGTCCAAACAGATTTCACAGATTCACAGAACTGTAGGGGTTGGAAGGGACCTCCAGAGATCACCGAGTCCAAGGCCCCAACAAGAGAGAACACACCCCTCACTTGGTAGTTCTACGTAAGAAGCCACACCAGTGGGCTTCAAAGTTTGCTCCTAAGGCAAAACTGAGGAGAGTTAAGTATTGGAAATAGGACCTTCTTTCTCACCCAGAAGAGGAACAGACACTTGACAAAACAAACACCCACCCCCCCTGAAAAAAACCCTGTCTCCCTATGAAGTCTCAAAGGCCAATTTCATTCCCGTTTTATACATGTTTTTGCAAGAGTCCAGGAATCAAACCACCATGTCCACGAGGTGGACTGCTCCGAACCGGCACAGCCGGAGCTGCAGCGATTGATCGTGAACTGCCAGAGCGTTTGAAGTGATTGCTCTGCCAGGAGAAGCTGCTGTGAAAGCAAAGAGACCCGACAGTACGAGGTAGGTCTCTCGCGAGAGAGGCTGACGTGTGTAGGCGTTGGCAGGGCAACGGCGGCCCCAGCACCGCCCATCGCCTAGAAAAAGCCTCAGGGCAGGTGTCACTGCCCATCTAACGCAGAGAGGGGAGGTCAGCGCGGGCGCAGTGCTGACCCTGTAGCTCCTGTGGCCGGACAGGTAAGTTCCGGCTCTCATCTCCCGGGGAACTCTCTCACCTACTGACAGTCTGAGACCGCAGATTACCATGGCCTCCACTAGGCAGAGGGCTCGCCCCATTAAGAGTGTGGCAACCCAGACTGAGGGCCTGCCCAGGAGTGAGGCTGTGCAAGTCTCTGGCTGCAGGGAGTGCCTGAGCCTGCTCCTGCCGGCAGATGGTGGTGACAATTTCACCTGTGTGAGGTGTGAGCAGGTGGAAGATCTGCTTAGCATGGGGGCAGATCTCAAAAAGGAGGTGGAGAGACTGAGAAGCATTAGGGAGTGTGAGAGGGAAACTGATTGGTGGAGCAACTTGCTGACTGGCCAGAGGGAAAGTCACCAG
>VZTU01032335.1:49122-81534 GCA_013400835.1 Zapornia atra | reverse complement strand
TTTTCCCCTCTCGCTCTTTGTCTTGTTTAAAGCACTAAATAAGCAGATAATCAGGCTGGGTAAAAGAAGCAGGGTGGGTCATTCTCTTTCCTTGAAAAGTTTAAATGGACCTTTCTGCAAATACAAAGCACCCTTTGCTATTTTTTGTCACCATCCTCAAAGATATTTAGATTATTTTATCCTTCAACTCCCTAACTTCATATATTTTCTTTCCACTTCTGCTTTTTGAACTTATTCTTTTAGATATTCATTCCTACACAGAACAGTTTCATAACAATCATGTTACAGGCAGGTATTTGTTCTAATTTAAGCACAAATCATAGGTTCTTAGGAATACATTTACATTGCATATTTATCTGTTTTAGAACAATGGGTTGAATCCATTCAATTGGAAACTCTTCAAGTTCTCTGGGACCATTCCCTCTGGTTAGAGTGAATTCATATACCCTAGGCCTATATGCTGTATAAATAAATCTAAGGCTTTCCCATCAGCAAAGAATTCTTTTACAGCATTTTCATCTAGACAATTCCAACTGGCAAAATAGTCTTCTCTAAGTAAGGAGGAAGAAAAATATGTAACCTGCCTCCGCTGTAAGCTGCACAAGAGTTTGTTAGGTAATAACATGTCTTATTATCCTTCTTCCCACACTGATCATCTTGCAAATGTATGTTTGACTATGGATAATGAGATCAGTATATTTACTAAGTCAAAACCCAAAGTTCAAGTCTAGGCTTAACAAGCAGTGTAAATTTAGCCTGGAATAGGAACTTAAACATTCTTTACATAGTTCACTGAAAGAGAATGACAATTTAGGGGACCTTCCTGAAAAGACTAAACTTCTTCCTTAACTATATATTGGAAGCCTAATTTATTCAATGAGACAATGAAATTGTTTACTTTGGAGAGACAAACTGCATAACAAGTTTGTTTGGTTCTTTTTTTTAAAAAAAACCCACCATGGTACCACTGGATTTGATATCTAAAGTTTAAAATTAGTCTACCATTGGTTCTTTATTTCTTCTCTCCCTCGTTCTCTATATCCTTTTATGAAGAAATTCTGCACCCCCTGCTTTGTTGCTGAATTTATAATCTGCAACCTGTTTTACTTTTTTTTCCCCCTCTGTTCTTTAAGTGCCTTTCTGCCTTCTCTAAATGGGTTTTGATTTAGTTTTTCTTTACACCTTCCCCATACTTAATTTATGCTTTTCATTGCCTTTTTCTTATTACTCTTTCATATTCTATACTGGTTTATGGGCTACTTGAAATATTTGAATCACCGTTAGTTGAAATAATAGTTTGGGATCCCACAGTCTACCCATTCTTTTTTGTACATTAGCACCACTTATTCCAAACACTACCACTGCCATAGCTTCCACTCACCTTCCACTGACTGTACAGAAACTGCCTCACATATAACTTCCTACAACTACATAATTTCACTACAAGACCTGTCAGGTTTTGTTTTCTCATTTCTCATTTCTACATATATCCACTTGTACACACATGGCTCTGTTGAAGATTATGTGAAGACAGAATAAAATTAATTACTCGGTTGTAACTTTAGTTACAATGAGGTACAATTTTTTTTAAATTTTTTTTTTCTTGATGTCAACAAAAAGACATCACTCTAAGGGATGGGTTCCTATTTCTAACATTGAATACAAAATCCAATTCAAACAGATTTAGCATAACTACTACATGGATATAACATATACTTTAGAAAACAAATTAAAATAAACATTTATTATTGCAGAATTATTTCTCATTACAAAGGGCATTTACTAAAATAATAACTTTATGTGATCCTGGGGGAGGGATATCAAATCAAAGAAAGCAATTAAATTCTATTATCTAAACTTCTCAGGAAATGATATATTATGATTCTTATGTAATTCCAAATTTAAAAAAAGGGCACATCTCTACTGCTTCACAACTGCCTTTAATAATTTTCATCATGACCAATAAAATCCCAGTTCATACTTATTTCCTTCTTTTACGCATTATTTATAAAAAGCCCCAATTTCTGCAATAAAAAAAATCAAAAAGGATTCCACACAAAACCAAGAAACCCTCAAGTGCCTAGTGCATTCCCTTTTCTCACCATACATACCAGTTTTTCTCTAGTCATAACCTCAACATTGCTGAACAATGTTACTTAAACTATAAATATATTTTTAAAATGTATTGGCAAAAGGAATCTGTGGAATTACCAATCCCAAATTATTATTTTTTTTTTTAACTAATAAAAAAGGTTTTTCAATCATGACTCTATCTCTCTTGTCACTGGGAAAAGTTCTTTCTCAATCAAGCATTCCCTAATGTTTTATTAGTACTTTGTTGTGTTATAGCTGAAGTTGTTGCATTTTTAGCACGCTTGGGAAACGCGCTGAAACTAATAGATTCTGTAACATTCTGGAACACTGGTAAAAAAGACATTGCATATATTTCTGAAGCATTATAATTAAATTCAAACTTAGGGGAAAAAAACCCCAACATATCACAGAGCTATTTAGTGTTATGACACCATGTGACATACAGTCCCATCACTACTTTTCACTGCAGACACATTTAATAGCAAAAATGCATTATGCCCCCCACTGTACAAAGACATATTAGGGGGAGGAAGAAAGCACCTTCATTTTGTGAGATATTGATACAGTAGTACAGTTAAGGATCTGCTACTGACTGTAACTGGGGAATTAACATGATAACCTAGCATGTCTTTTCCATCTATATTTTTTATTATGTAATGATTCTATCATACCAGGTGATTTTAAGTTTTCTGTTTTCTATTCTTTCTTTTTTTTCTTATTCTTCTTTTTCCTGGTATTATTCTGGTAAGTAATAAAACACTTCTATATAGTCTTAGTGATCTAATAAGAACAATGTAATCAGTTATTGCTACTATCTAAAGCTATTACTAAACCAGCTTTAAAGTACAGAGTTTCCATTACAAATTACATGCCTGAAAAAGGTGATGCCTTTTAAAAATGTTTTCTTTCCTTACCTAAGCCATGTCTATGTGTTGACATTGGTGGTAACACAGTCCAAGCCTTGGTCTTTGGATTATAACATTCAACAGTGTTTAATGTCTTTAAACCATCCCGGCCTCCAATGACAAACAACTTGTCATCGATGACAGCAACACCAAACTGAAGCCTCCTGCCATTCATCACTCCAGCCTGGATCCATATGTTTGTTCTGAGATCATACTTTTCAATAGTTGTGGCACCTGATGAGACATAATAATAGGGCAAAATAAAATTGACATTGGCTAGAGTAAAAAAAAAAAAAAAAATCATTATTTCCTGGTTACTTCCAATATCTTAACAAATACTTGGCTGTTCCTTTAGGTATGACATAGCCCATGGACTCCTGAGAGTATATATACATATATTAAAAAAAAAACCTGAACAAACCACACTTCTTTTCTCCCAAAGACAAGTGAAAAATAAAACCAACCCCACAAATGATCCCTATGGAAACAAAGTATTGCAAGTCTGCATAACACTGTGCTCTAACTTGAAGATTTTTTCTTACAGCTCAGTGGCATAACTATCTACAAAAAAATCTTGTAACACTTGATTCCAATCTTCCATAAAGTGTAAAAATAGCCTGTGAAATTACATTATATTTTCATCAAAGATTAGAAGTTGCAGTTTAATTTGGGTTCATATTTTCTTTAAGTACCCATGTGTAGTTTTCTTCAGACAGTTTTCTATTGGCAGTACAGAATGTTAAATTCACAATATCACACAAAATATTTAAAGAATGTTTCCATTTACAGTCAAAACCATTTATTTCTGAAGTGAGCAATTTGATTTACTTTCACAGATGAAGTCAAAAGCTATAAAGAGCATTATATGTAAGATAACTTACAAGTTAATCATTAAAAAGACATTAAGAAGCCTTTACTGTTAAAAGTAACTTGTATGGAATATACAAAAATGAAATAAAATCCAAAGAGGTTTATTAACAAAAATTAAGTGTATTTGGTTTATGTGGCAAGGTTTTGGTTATGCGGATGGGCTACAGAGGTAGCTGGTAGAAGCTTCTCCTATGTCTGATAATCAGTGCCAGCCACTGAGTGAGTCTCAAGGCCAAGGCCATCAGGAACACTGGTAGTGCCTCTGGAATAACAGTTAAGAACAGGGGGAAAAAAAAGCCCCAAACCAAAAACCCCCAAACCAGCAGCAGCAGCAGCTGGAGAAGAGAATATGTGAGAGGACCAGCCCTGCAGACATCAAGGTCAGTGAAGAAAGAAGGTGAGGAGGTGCTCCAGGTGGCAGTGCAAAAATTCCTCTGCAGCCCCTGCAGATGATGATGGAGAGGCAGGCTATCCCCTTGTAGCCCTTGAGGATGATGGTGGAGCAGATATCTACCTGAAGCCTGTGGAGGATGCCATACTGGAGCAGGTAGATGTCCGAAGGAGGCTGTTAACCCATGGGAAGCCCACACACGAACAGGCTCCTGACAAGACCTGTTTCCTCACAGAGAGAGGAGCCCATGCTGGAGCAGGTTTGCTGGCAGGACTTATGACTGGCTGGGGGACCTATGCTGGAGCAGTCTTGTCCTGAAGGACTGCCCCCCATGGAAGGGACCCATGCTGGAGCAGCTGATGGAAGATCTGTAGCCAGTGGGAAGGACTTGTGTTGGAGAATTTTCTAGAGGAATGTCCCCTGTGGAGGGATCCAGCACTGGAGCAGGTGAAGAGCGTGAGCAGTTCTCCTCCTGAGGAGGAAGGAGCAGCAGAGGCAGCTTGTGATAAACTGACTGCAACCCTCCATTCCTTGTCCCCCTGTGCCCCTTGGGGGAGGAAGTAGAGAAACTGGGAGTGAAGTTCAGACAGTGAAGGGAGGAGTGGGGGAAAGGTTTTTAAAGAGTGAGTTTTTATTTTTTCATTACCCTATTCTGATTTGATTTGTAATAAATTAAATCAAATTTTAAAGTTTAAATATCCCTGCAGAAAAAATCAACATAATTATTAAGCTTTACCAACTATTTGGATTATAATTAAGGTTAGAATTCCATTTTAAATAATTCTTTTAGGATTGATTCACTCTTTAGAACAGAAGAGCAATGAACCAAGTGGAAACAAACATCATGAAAGCAGTATTTTTGTTAATTGAACTAAAAAAGATGTAATTTAAATTCAATTTGTATCTAAGTATAGCAAAGCAGCTGTTGTACAGTAATGTACAATTCAACTGGATGTATTAAATCCCCTGCTAGTTTTATGAAGCCGTAAGATGTATGAAGGAATTTTTGCATTCTATTGAGAGATGTATTAATTTAACTTTTTACTTCTAATTTAAAATCGAGAACTGTGTAAATATATTAATCTTTAGGTTAGAAAGAACAAAAAAACTGATTATTTGATGCAGTTGTTTGGTTGTGCTGAAGGGCATATTATAATGATGCATATTAATAAAGTTATGCTATAATGCTTAGAATTTTTTAAAGGTGGAAACTATTCATGTTAAAACCTAGAAGTGTAGCATATGAGTTCCAAAATGCTGTCAACTTACATGGTAAAGAGTACAAGTTTAAAATCGTTGTCATTCTGACTTACTAAGAAAATCTTAGTAACATGTGTCATGTCCCACCAGGCAGGCAAACCAGAGATTTAGACCTGCCTGTCCCATTCCAGCAGATGGGTATGTGTAGAGTTAAACTCTTCTACCTGCCCCAGAGGCCAGGTTAACCCTCTTTTAGCTAGTCTTTTAACAACCACAGATGGTGAGATTAGATCAACTCCTGTAATCCTCTCAGGAGTAACAGTAATCACTCATGAGCTCCAAGCAAAGCTCAACTTTACTTAAAAGCCAGTACAGTTATAGAGCTTGCAAACAAAACTGCACCATGCTATTTGTTTGGAGCTATATATTACACACTATATATTACAATTAGTAGAATTTAGCAAAACTGGAAACACTCTTACTGTTATGTGATGAAAGTAAGGTTAGAAGTTGAGGGAGAGATAGATGGGAGGGATTGAGAAAGAGAGAAAAAGAGAAAAATGTAAGAAGATATTACAGCATAGATCCAGTGCAGAAAGCCATAAAGCTATAGTCCTTGGGTGTCGGACATGTGCCAGGTGTTCCAAATCTGCATCTTTTACTCTCCCTGTCCCCACCCTTCTGGGGAGCATCTCTGGGGCAGACTCAGTGCTGAGTTGCAGAGTGTTCTGGAAAGGAGTCGGTGGAGAAGGGGGGTCCCAGCTGGGCTGATGGAGCAATGACCCCTTTCAGGGGCCTCACACAGGACTTTCGCAAGAAGGCGCTCTGCCTCCGCAGGGCCCCGCTTGCCCGTCACTGTTCCTTATCAGATAAGGACAGGATCCTGGTTATCAGGGTGGCTCCTGAAGGAGGGGCTGCCCTTGCTGGGAATGTCCAGTTTGTCAGAGTGGCTGCTTTCAGATCAAGAGTCTACAGGTCTACAATTGAGGCTCTAATCCAGATGCCTGCAGGATCAAGCCCCTTTTGAGGTGAGAGCAAATCCACCAGTTACCCTGCCTCTGCAGGGTCTGTCATCTTGCAAGACAGATTGAGACAAACCTCTCGTTCCAGTTCCCGCCAAATGGTATTTGGAGCAATACAATATAACAAATACAGTCTTCAAATTATGCTCAACTGTATATTTTCTAATATTGGTTATTTTCTAATATTGGTTTTATTAAATATGTATTACTCTTCTAATCCTGATGGGTTAGATGAAGTGCCTGAATTCTGTTTATTCAGCAAGGTGTGTTACTACTACTACTACTTATTATTATTAATAATAATAGATACTAGTCCTATAAAATTATCTTAGTATTGGGAACATGAACATAATACATTCTAAACTGCCATTCAGAGAACAGAAGTGCTCTCAGGTTGCTGTAGTCCTTGGATGAAATCAGCCCATGGATTAAGAAGAGGTGATTGAATCACCTAAAATATTATAGATAATTTGTCAACAGGAAAAAACAACCAAACATGCTCTTAATTGTTTTTGGCTGAATTCTACTGAATGCACCCCAGTCAGCTTGGTTTCTTGCACTGGAAGGCCCACAGACTCTCCATGGATGATAAGACTGCATGAAGAAGAATGTGGAAGCAATATTTTTTTTAATTCTATTTGCTGACAGTCTTACTACAGGAAAAGCTCTAGGCCTACGATTTCTTCTCAGAAATCATTAGTCACCACAGACTTCTTTAGTGTTTGTCATCACTGCATTCAGGCCAGCTGCATCATTTCATATGTCTTGCATTCTCTAGACTTTTTTCAAAACAAATTTAGTCAAGTTAAAAATCTCATTCCTTGACTTTAGTGACTCTCAGCATGGATTATCATCCTGCAACTTGTAAAGTGAGTAAAATTTACCAATCCAGCAGCCGCAGGTGTATACAACAAAGTCTAAACAGAAAATAGCTGTGTAGAAAATACCTGGTCTCTCCCCTGATCCTGCTGTAAATAAAGAAGCAGCTGTGACCTTTGCTTATAGCCCCAACCACAAAATGAACAACAGCTTTTCTGTTAACTCATCAGTCCTGTCATGGAGCAGTCTTAGAATACAGCTGGGTACGGGACTGTATAAACAAACAAACAGTATTTTTTAAAATGGTGGCATGTCTTCACCATGAAACCAGTCAAGCAGAACCTGTTTGCCCATAGAGGCTGGGGAGTCTTCATCGCTTAAGGTTTTCAAGACCCCAAGTGGGTATGGTCTGATCTCATAGCTGACATTGCTTCAAGAAGGAGGCTGGATTAGAGACTTCCTGAGGTTCCTGTTTGCCTAAATTATCCTGTGACCCTGACTGCACAATCTGGGATGGAGACTGTGGCAATCAGTTTCTTAGACATGATTCACTTTCAGTAAAAGAAAACTTCATATATAATACAATTCTATTTAAGATTGTGAAATGAAATATTGTGTAAATAAAAGACCACTGCAATCCTCTTTATCTTCCACTGTGTCTACGTATTGTTTTGAATTTCTTGTTACCATTAGTTATATAAACAATTGTCTGTGAAAAATATGCATAATCATGAACTAAAACCTTAACAATTGCTTGCCAAATTTCACTCTCAACAGATCTACACTAAGTCCTCTGTTTAACTTGAGAGGAAAATTTACCCCACTCCTAAGACATTAGTACTGTTTTGAACATTCTTTCTCAAGTTTCATAGGATATAAGAATAACAAACAAAATGGTTTTAATGAACATTAAACCATTCCTAATTCAAGTCATGGGAAAAAAAAACAAACAACCCACCACAAAACCTGTTTTGCTATAGTGTTGTCCTGTTATGAACTGTTTTGATTGCAGTTGCTCTGAAGAAGTAATATTTAAACTGAAAAATCTTTAAATAAAAAGTTGGTAAAGCCATTGAAATTCATCATCAACAGAGATTTTAAGATATCTTAAATTGGAGATTAGTGAGAACGAACATATTTCAATCAAACTAAACTTAATCCTACAACATGGAGGATCTGAATACATGAATTTAGATTCTTACGACAGTTTTACAGCCCATGATTCTGTAAATTTACCCTAGATGGAGGCAATGAGGATTAAACAAAAGTTTGCATTTTCACTCTACTTCTTTTTATAATGTTTAGACTGTTCTTGATTCCCTGCTTAAATAAGAGAAAAACCTTCTACACTTCCTAGGAGGAAAACTGGGCGATTATTTCTGACAGAGCAGTAGATTCTTTTCTTTAGTTCAACTAATTTGATCTTGAAAGTAAAAGGATTTTTGGAACCTAGGAGAGGAGCAGAAAAATCCTGATTAGGACCAACAGGGTTTTGCAAGACAAATCAGTTTAGGTACTTAAGTGTCAGATCCCTGGGTATACAAAATCAATAACATATTAGTATGTTGATTTTTCATCCATTATGTATTTTATGCCTTGTATATACTTGAGAAAGAAATTAGCATTATACTGCCAAATCTTAACATCAAAAAAATGCTCAGAACAAATTTACTTGCTCTGAGAAAGAATAAAAGCAGAAGCTCTAAAGAACCGCTCTGAGAACTTAACAATTTTTTTCTCCCAAATGAAAAGCAATGGGACACTCAAGACAACGGATGTTATCTGTTTATGCAAATCCTAAAGACTTTCTGTTGGAGACTTTTTATTAATTTTATTTCCATAAAATATTTAAAGATGCTAACACAGAAAAATAAATAACGCACAACTTCTTTAAAAAACAAACAAAAAACCCAACAGCTTTTTGTTTAGGTATATTCCCTACTTTATTAGGTGTATTCTCTACTTTATTGTTGATTTCCTGAAACCTATTGATTGTATCATCTGCGTCATTGTTGATAGACATACCATGAATATCATTACCAACAAGGGCATTACTTCATCTTGATAACAACAGCTTTGAGCCAGTTTTGCTGAACACTCTCGTCGCTGAGTCAAGACTGTTTTGAAAATATGTCTGTTTTCCTAATTTTTCACTATCTTAATTCAGATGGACAGCAATGTCATTCCAAGTTTCCCTCACAGCCTTTTCTGCTGATTCTGTAATGACCTTATGTCTTATGGTAAGGCTACTGCAGCTAAATAATTTATAGACTTTTTTTTTCCTAAGTATTTTTGAATTCTGTTTTAGCATATATTTAAGCACCTGATTTATAGGCCCTAAAGATCCTCATGTGCTTTAGGGAGTCAGAAGTTGTGACTATGCTCTTCCTATACCTGATTATTAGACCTCCAGAAATTAAGTAGTAATAGAAAAGCAACAGGAGAAGGAAGGGGAGGAGCTAAATGGGTTTTGCTGCACGAAGGACAATCTGCTAATGTCCTATCGCTGTCTGTTTCTATTCTGACACAAACACCAAATGGAGTGAGCCCATTTGTTAACACTGAGTAGCCTCAGAAATGGAACAGACATTTGATAGCAGGAGCCAAGTTTGAATAAGAAGTATCTCACACAATAATCCTCCCTATACATCTAGAAGTGAGTTGGGCTGTATATCCCCAACACTCACGTGGGTTAAGTGTATTGATGAGAATCTTTCCATCATTACAGACGATTTAAATTGGTCTAGATTATTCTGAGTACTTAATGTATAAGAAATAATGATAAGACAGCAGGACTAAGATTTTCAGAGTTGTGAAAAATTTTGGTGAAACAAAGTCTCCACTTGCTATTTTCCAGGTTCCCGTCTAGTGCTTTTCTTATATGACCAAACTGCCAATTGATAGTACCTTGCCTCCAGATCAAGGATGAAGATTAGCCAAAATTTATGCAAGTGTCTTTTCATTCCATATACTCTCTTGTGGTTGTCTGTATTTGACTTTTGAAAACAGAGAACTAAACTCCCTATCCAAAGTTTGTTTTACTTTGGGAAGCATGATTATCTTTTTGAAACAACACTTGCAGAAGAGGATGAAGTATATGAGGTGTCAAAAATTACAGGGACTAGGAATTTGACAAGTTAGCAGTGCTTGACTAGCAAAAACCCAGATAAACTGCAGTACAAATGAAAGGCTATGTCAGCAAGCATTTTTGCTACTTGTCAGTCTCAGCAGTTTTGACCTGACACCACATGGAGCCCTGGAGGGTGGGAAATAAGGGGCATGGTTCGTGGAGAGATGGCTGGAGATTTATGCAGTGTCCTCTTTTCAAAGTATACGGAGAAACATATTCACCACATTTTGACTCCTGACAGTCACGCTTGACTGCAAAGGATACCTTGAGATGCAAAAAGGCTCCAGAAACGCATTGCCTGATTCACCTCCTAAGAAGGTTACATATTAAGCAGCTTTTGTGAGAAAAGCTGTGGAGTTTGCTGTAATGCACTGTGACAATCAGAGCTTTTCCAGAGGCTCTGATTTCAGGGACCTCTTAAAAGTCCTTTTGCAGAGGTTTTTGCCTCTTTGCTGCAGAAGGCCACAATTGGCTTTACAAAGGTTATTCCGCATCTTCATCTTGTTCACATATTAGTTGGCCTCTTTTTCAACATTGACTACAGGCAACTGCAGCATTAATTTTCTGCATAATCCTGAAATATGCCCTGCAAATCTTCATCCTGATGCTAACCAGATTGTTTTATTGGTCATATCTATATTGATATAACTCTAACCTCCCTTCATGGTCCAGTCCCCTATTTGGACAAGAATTGGATAAACACTAGGATTCTTCCTTTTCTGCAAACATTCCCAGAAACCTTTCTTTCTAAAGGAATCTAGGTTACAGACTGGAATAAAGCCATGATACTGTCCTTCTAAACCTCTAATACCAGCTCCACTGAACTGTGGGCACAGTATCTACCAGCTGATGCAAAGACAGACATCTCAGGCCCTGCAAGCACTGCAAGCTCTACTGTCAGGAATTGATTTCAAAGACATGAGAGCTGCTTTGTGAATGTGCCCACTGCAGTAGGACATCAGGCATCTGCCAGGGTAGAGCATGAGAGCAAGAAAGTGATGTTGTGGTTAAGTGCAACATCGAAATACAGGTAAACCTTTTCAACCCATCACTTAGCATCATTGACTAGCATCACTACATTTTCTTATCAGATGTAGACATGAAGGCAGGTGAGAATTTAAACTTGAATGTATGCATTAATTCAATTTAATATTGAATTATTTTTTATATGTAATGCGTACATTTCATATAGAGATACATGCATGTGTTTTTAAATATACTTGTCAATTTTTCATCTCTAAATAAATCAGAGAATGTATATGAGACTATATGGCTATCTTTTAAGTCTCTATTGTAAGGACAAGTAAATTAAATAATATAATAACAGGGAGTATAAGAGTTCCTAAAAGAGAATGTCGTAAGAGCAATTCCTGATTGTGACTTCTTTCTTCCAAAATTGATAGTGGATGTTGATGTCTAGTAATTGAGATACTGGGATGACTTGAGCTATCAAAACACAATGAATTGACAGAAAAGAATTGACTCATTGATCCAATTGACTGTCAAATTACAGCAGAACACTGCAACAAAAGCTCACTGTACAAAGCTTTAGAAGAGAATAGTAGTCATAATACATTTTGAACATAAAATAAAATGCCAAGTCATAGTCTTTGTCATCAAAGTATATTTTTTTTTCCTAAAAAACCCCTTTGGTAATAATAAACTAATGGATGTTTATAAAAGACTGTTTTTTCACTAGAGTATCAGGACAGTACCCACAGTTTGCAAGTGTACTTACGTAAGTGAAAGCAATGTAAGAACTTCAGAAAAATAGGAAATATGGCAGGCATTGCATCATTTTACTGTCAGGGGAATTTTTTTCTACATATATTCTCAAGAAGGAACACCCACTGACTTTAGGCAGTCATTGGTATTATAAGTATTACGGTATTATGCAGGTCAAAGTGATTATGATGGATGTCTATCTTTACAGAAAGTAATCAGTAAGTAATTAAGAGTAAATTATGAGTCACATTAAACTTAACCTTTCTATGTACTTCATTTTTTTATTGATATTCCATCTCCCTACTTGTCAGTAGAAAGTTGATGTAATTTTAGTCCCTCGTTCATCTTTAAATATATTGCTTTTTTTTTTGGTTTTGTTTTTAGCAGAAATCATGTCCTTTCCTCAATTGTCAACTACCACATACTTGTTTTCTACAAACTGATAAAGTAGTTGCATGACTGGAGAAAAGAAGGAATAAGCAAGTCCCTTATTAAACTAGTATGATACCAGAAAGAAAGCAGGAAACTGGAAACACCACTGAAACAGAGACCATAAATAGTCTAACTGATCTACAGGTAATAAAGGGTCTATAATTTTCTAACTGACTTCATAATGTTTTTTTCTCGCTGGAGGCTTTTCACAGCAACTACATATATATACATACATACGATGTCATAGGAGTCCCTTCATAGTATAGCTAAATAACTTGGGCACACATAACTGAAAATTCTGTTGGAGGCCATGTGGTGTTAGATCAAGCCTCTGTTCTACAGGTGCAGGAAGTTATGATTTTCTCAGAGGCCACAGAAAATTGTCAAATCTAGTGATAAAAAAAAGAGCAGAAAGAACAAACATAAATAAATGCCACACTACATGTATGAGTAAAGAGCTTCTAAACTGTTGTGAAGCTTCAGAAAACAAAATGATCAATGAAGAGTGTATTGTTGAATTTACTGTAATGTTGATGTGTTTTTATTGTGTTAATAACCATGTGGCAGTGTACTTAGAACTGCTGAATAGTCATACAATTATTATTTTTTATTTAAGGAGAATTTACACAGGCTATAGATTTCAGAACCTGAAAAATCTACATTATTAATCGTATTTATTGTGGTAGTATGTAAAGAACTACCCACAAATATGTGCCATTGTTCTAGGCACTGCAAAATTCAATGTGAAAATCAAGTATGTCAATTACAGGTTCAAAAGACACAGGCAGAGGAAAGAGGCATTTAAAAATGTGATAGCAACAAATGTTGGTTTATTCTATGACCATATGTATATTTCTTAGATTGGTGGGAACAAATATTTTTGCAGAGCATGAATAAAGGCACATGAAGGTAGGGAGAATATGATTTTAAACAATGAGAAGAGCATGGTGATATTCCACTACAGCCACAGTGCTATAATTTTCTCTGAGTGGGCACAGTTTTTTCTTTTCTTCAATTTTCTGTCTGTGTGTGGTATCTAGGACAGAATCAGTTAATCCTGTCAGGAGTGGGGATACATACAGGTTCAAAAGATAAATGTAGGTATCTGTAATTGGAGGTGTTTTATAAGCTCCCAGGGTAATCCTGGTCAGCGCTGCCAGTGGATCCTGTACAGCTATCTTGTCCAGCAAATGTTGGTCTCAACTAGACCAGCTGTACTATCTCTGTACTGACTACAGTGGCCTCTAAGAGTATAGCTTAGGTATGGGCATGTACAATGTAAACACTAAAATTTAAGTGAACCACATTCTAGTTCTAGAGTCAGTTGTTAGAATCTTCCTATATAAGAGTCAACAAGGAATGATCATACAGGTTTTGGTAATGCAAGCAATGGCAGTTCAAGGCAAGGGAACAACCTCCAGGCAAGTTTTCTACTGCATTTTCTATGAGAATTTAGATAAAACAACACTGACATTTAAAATTAAATTTCAATAATAGATACTTTGAAAACAAATGTTTTAGGAGGCAAGAACTATTTTCAGTCTCTACTTTTCAGGCATAAATTGGTTCACGTACATAACATTTCAGTAACTCTAGTTCAAATGATTTCTTTTTTCCTAGAATTCTGATTCATTTTAGTTAAAATGAAGAATCAGATTAAATGCTCGCAAAGTACAAATTAGTAGATAACATTTTTATACAGTAATACTACTGTATGTTCCCTAAAATCCCTAATATTTTCTTTCAGTGTTCATTAACTCATTAGAATTTTATCATTAGCACTTCTTGAAGATTTTAATTTTCTTGTTAGAAACACATACTGTGACAATAAAATGTTTCTTTGGTCAAGCTCCTTTAACTGCCTGTTAAGAAGTTAAAACCACGGGTGTCTGCTTATCTCTTAAGCAAACACCGGGGCTGGAGATCCGCAATGTGGATGGAGATCCACAATGTGGCCAAAGGAGGGAGTCTTGGGGTAGCAGGATGTGCCTGTTTTGACTAGAGAATGTGGAATAAACAGATGGTTTCTAAATGGAATCTTGAAGGCTATGATGTCAGGAGTGAGACCTTTTGCTTCATTAACTGCAAAATTATTATTAACATTGATATGCTAATGAGTTAAAAGGAGTTCATGGTAAACATATATGAATACAGTACTCGACTTTCCACCCAAATCATGTTAATGTCACCCCTAGGAGGGAACAGCTAAGACTGGGGTATAAGGGATGTTGAGAAAGTTACCCTGAAGGCCAAGAAAAGATACTGAACTCCCTTGAAGAAGCAGTTGATGGGCAGTGCTCATTCCTCCCACCCAAGAAAGGGACGCCTTCTTGGTAAGCAATTGCTATTTCACATTTTTGGTGAGAATACCAGGCATAGTATTTCCTACCATTTTAATTATAATCACACATTAGCGCTAAAGTGTATTTATCCATGGCAATCCTGAACTCTTTATACCCCTCACTTTAATAAACTTTCAACTAGTTTCAACTCTGCAAAACTGTCTCTGTGAAAGAATGTCTTTCAGGGGCTCTGACAGGTAAACGCTGACTCTGATACATGGATAAACTTGAGCAATCTGAGACTAAGGCTGAACCTAGCTGCACCTAGGCTCCTCTCAGAGGAGTCTAGAAAGCAACGGACCTTTCTGAACCTCGTGATTCAATGGGAGGGCCTCTCTTAGCCACACATGAGACTCTTACCATTTACTTGACATCTGTTCCCTCTTCCTCTGCGACAATAGTTAAGCACTTCTCCCGGAATTTTAATAAGATATAAAGATATAACTTCAAAACACCCAATATTTAAGGAGAATCCTTTATTCAATTTAGAGAACTGAAATATGATAGGCTATTTTTTATATATGGATTGTAGTATCCTCTCTAGATTCATTCACCAACATACCTAGGGGCTGAGGGATGGCTAATTACCAGCAACCCACAGAGCATCTGGAAGATATTTTATAAAGAATTTGAAGATAAACTTTCTGTCCTGAGACGCTACTATTCCTGAAAGATTAACAGTGTCCCCTGAGCGGTGACTGAAATAACTCCTGAATTTTAAAGTAGACAATTTACAAATTGTGAGTCATAACATAATTTAAAACTTTATGTTAATATACTTCACGACTCTTCAATACTTTCAACTTATTGATACCGTTCCCAGTGATGGGTCTATTCCTGCTATAGAGTAAATACAGCCTTGAATTTAATATTGGTCTAAGCATTATTTAAAAGTAGCCCCCCCTCCAATAAAATTATCATAGCCTGTATAGGTTTTTTTCAGAAGTTACTGACCCACAGCTGTATGGTAATTTTTAAATTATGCAAATCCATGCAGTTTGATTAATTACTGTCCTTAAAAACTGTATGACCATACATTGTATCTGGCTATCTCACCTCTTCTCCCATCTGTTTCTTTACATATTCTGCCCTACATATTTTGCCTTTTAAAGCAGCCTTTGGAATTGCCTCAGACTCTTGGAGGGGAAAAAAAAACCACCCCGAACTCTGGACACAATAATTTCTCCTCTGAAGTTCTCTATCTACACTCTAAAATAACAGCACCACCTCACACTACCTATACATTGTAAATTTTTAGAATAGTTTCAAGGGATAAATAGAAGTCAGATGAGAGAAACTTGCGAAGAAACAGAGTCAAAGATGTAATTGCGGGACCAGAGATGTGGGATAACACATAGAAGATTAAGAGACATCAGTTTGAGAGAAAAGATGGTAGGTGGTCCATGAAGAGAATACATTTTATCAGAATTTCATGTTGACCTAAAGAAAGGGTGTTGCAGGGAATAGAATAAGACACAAATAGCAGTGATCTTGCCATTATCCTAATATGTCTTTCTCTCATCTGGTCCCAAGGTGGAAAGGTTTCAATCCCACTGTGTTTATGAAGAGTTGACCTATTCTAGAAATGTCACTTTTCTGTCTTTCATTAACATATTTATTTCACAAAGGAATGAAGATCTTCAGGAGCAGGGAGAAACAACGGTTTGAGAACACTTATCCTATGGTTCCCATATGTATACTTTTTGCAGTCAATCTTTTCTACACAACAACTGTGAGTTTTATTTTCGGTTTTAACAGAGTGCGGAGGAGAAGGTGAAGGATAGGAAACATAAGGAAAGCCCAAAAGTTGCATAGTGCATGCGACTTAAGACATCTCTCACTTCTGCCTCTTCTCCCTTTCAACTAGCTCTAGACAGCATCTTGATACATGTACTTATGTTCACAGTTCCCGCTCATTGAGCCTACTCTTCTTGTGTCCTGGAAATAGAAGCAAAGCACTTCACACAGGGATCCATTCTAGGAAGCAGACACTTATTTATAGAATATATTCACACTTAACATTTTGGTACCTAAATCCAATATGGTGATTTTCCTTTCGCTCTCTGTGCTTGAGTTTCCCGCTAAATAAAAAGAGATAACTATATTTTCATACACAAAAGGATAACATGTTAAAGACTGAGATAGTTGGACTTGCTTAACCTGTACTTAAACCCTGGACTTTGGGCTTGTAAGACTATTCCATTGGCCTCGTGTCTACAACCAGTCATTTATCAGCTAGTATCTAAGAGTAACCAAATGAACATGATGCATCCATATTTCCAAATAGGATGGTCCCCAGCTCACTCCCAGCTCCCAAATTATTGTATTTCATACATAATTGTTCCTTATTAGGTTCTAGTGGGAGAAATAAAACAAAAATGGAATAAATGTCCATGTGCAGTGCTCACTTCAGGATCCACTCCTCACTGGTAGACAGGATGAGAATACAGCATGTTTGATTCCTTCCATCCTACAGTAACTTTAAAAAGGATTTTAGAACCTCCATACAATTATGAGCTTTTGAAACCTGATATAAAAACAAAATTCCAGATGTGTGTGACACTGGTCTCACGTTATTTCATTAACTCTGAACAGCTACATACATTAACAAATAATTAGACTTCAGGGCCACAAGGCTGTTTTTGTGGTGTGGTATGCACCCTTGAGCTGTGAATCATTCTTTGCAGGAGATCTGGATGGACTAGAGAGTATGCTCCAAACAGATGCATCCAGCAGAAAGACAGAAGGAACGCTCTCCCCATTCAACATTCACGTTCATCACTTGTAAGGTGAGGTCAGTATCTAGAGTCAAACAACTTGCTGTAAACAATCATGCTGTGACACAGTGAGGGAACAGTCAATCAGCCAGGTAAGTAATTCCAACGACAAGCAAAAGTTAACAGCATCTGTGGTGGGTTGAGTTTTGCTGGACACCAGGTGCCCACCAAGCCATTCTCACTCCTCATTCTTCACTGACCTTGGTGTCTGCAGGTCTTTCTCTCCAATATTCTCACTCCTCTCTCTGGCTGCGGTCATGCAGCATTTTCCTCTTTTTTAAGCATGTTATCCTAGAGGCACTACTACCCCACACTGATGGGCTCAGTCTTGTCTAGTGGCTCTATCACCTAGGGGAAACTTCTAGCAGCTTCTCACAGAAGCCGCTTCTGTAGCCCACTCACTACCAAAATCTTGCCATGCAAACCCAATACAGCATCACATCCCAGCTGAGATCAGGAAGTCTTGTCCTCTGTCACTTTTAGGAGATGGCATAGCCAACTCCTAAAGGAAGCAACTTCAAGTTGTGAAAACTCATAGAAATGAATACCATTAGCTAATACTGCCTGCCCCAGTCCATACAGGCTGCCAAAGGATGCCTTAAAAGTGTTGGAAATATGTAAACAACTAATTTTTTTCTAACCTTCATGTACAAACTGAAGTAATGATGATTAAATTACATGGAAACAATGGAAAATCCAATTTCCCAAGAATAGGAGGACGGAAAGAACCAGTTAGGAAGATACTCTAGTATATTTTCTTAAGGAACTAGTAGATACACATTTAATGTGAAGATAAACTAGAGAACAAAATCAGTATTCATATTTGGCTGCAGCGTATGTGCTGATTATGCAGAGATAGACATCTTTTCCTATAAAACATAACAGATGGAATCCAGAATGTAAGTAAAACACACACAGGACCAAATAAAAATATGACTAACTATATACAAGTTATTTGAAATTACATTAAAATTTATTTGGTTGTAGTTTATTTGACTCATATATCATTCCAGTATGGGTTTTTCATCATCCAACAGTAAAAAGGAAAAATGTTACTTATTAGACTGTATCTTTAAGATACTAGATATGAAACTGCAATGATAAAACAGAAAAGCAAATACACAGAATACTGAGGAATTTAAAATAAAAATACTATGCACTCAGGCAATTCCTCTACACATATGTACATGCACACCCACTATTTTTCAGATGGACAGATCTCTAAAAAAGCCTCATTTCATTCAGTGAGTAGTACTGAAGATGGAGTATATGAAAAAGAGAGAGAGGTTAAAAAGAATTCATTTAATAGCTACTTGCATGATAAACAGCAGTGTGTGGTAAACTGAAAAACCTGTACCATGACTGTGGCTGCACGAATTATTTAAAATAAGACATTAAGGATTTTTCCTCATGTTTTGGATGCATTTTAACTTTTTATTTTTAACTGAAATTCTGTTTATCATTCAGTTGGGTACTGGATGAGATTATCTCTTTGTATTCTGCATAGAATTGTGGGCATCAAGGCTTATGAAGTAACGAGAGATTTACAAAGAAAGAAAACTTTAAAATTGAAAGTACTGTAGTCGATCAGGGAATTTTTTGTATGAAGATCTAGCTGCTGCTGACAACTCCTATGTGCATGTAGCAAACGTGTGATTCTCCTGTCCAGGGTTTCTGATGAAACAATGAAGTACTGGATTTCACAATTTTACCTTCATCTGCGAACAGTACACCATTGCACAATACAAATTTGTATTTTTTGCTTTAGTAATAATTAGTAAACTTGTGAAATCATTTTGGTAAAACCTTTTCAAGTGATCTTTAAATAGTCTTGCTATTACACTTACTCTTTTTCTGAAGTTAAGCATATTGCATTTCCTTGATAATGTTTTGTACATCAAAAAAATTGTATAAAGTTGATTGTCATTCTCATCTTTTGACATAATTCATGATTGAAGACTAATCATATAAAAAGGTCACTGCCTGAAAAAGAAAAAATGTATTGCAATATTGTTTGTAGCTCAATGTTTTAAGTTAAATGCAGCAGCATCTAGAATCTATCTTCCAAAGATGTTAATAGGTATTTTTGTACAAGCCGATGAAAGCTATATGAAGTCAGATAAACTTCATAAAGAATGTCTGAAACTACCAGAGCCATATATTAAGTTCAGTTAAGTATAAATGCAGGGATTTTGGCATAAGCAAAGAGAAAATTGCTTCAGAAACCTGTACAAATGCCTAAATATTCCTCCACTCCTCCAACCCCACCTTTGCATTCAATGTAAATGTTTCCACAGTAAAGATTCTTATTTTCTCATAGGTAGAATGATTCCATATTTAAAAGCATGAAGATGGGTAGGAGTTCTACATTTATCTTCCAAAGATTTCAACTTTATTTTTCCTCTGTAAGACTTTCTGATGACTTTGCTATTACTCAGGCAGAATAACACTAAAGCTATTGCTGACGTGTACTCCGACCATTTTGTTCAAGATTTAGAGAGGCTGCTATGAATAGGTGCAAAATGATGACCTGATCTAGTGATCTGCAACATCACATTCTGAACAGAAAAGATGGTTACTCATGTGGAACAAATGTGACCTAAATAGGTTACTGACGCAAATATCAAGGAGAATCCCTTTGTAAAGAAAGAGTTATATAGAAAACAGGGTAGAAGTTCACTACTCTTTTCTTTAGGTAGACTGTAAGAAATTCCTTTAAGCACTCAAAAAATATAAAACTTGTATATAATAATTCTTACTCTTTTGGAGTGGAAAAAAATATTAACATGTCATAAGGATTTGCCATAAAATGACATGTACAAATATCAGAAAACCTTTGAGAATATTCAGTTATTAAATATGATCACAAGTCTCTAAAACAAATGCAGGGGTTTTTTTCCACTAATGTTTATACTTTAAAGAGTACCAGGAACAGCAGCTTTTAGAGTGTCATTTTAGGTAATGCCTTTAGTGTTGTTTTGTTTTATAATACAGTGTTATGTTTTATAACATAAAATATTTATGTTTTACTTTACGTCTTTATCTAGTCTAGAACTTAGAAAAATTCCTTTTATTAATGATTTATATCATGCAGTGAGCTAGTCTACCCTTGCTCATCAACAACACTGACATGCCTTTTCTTGAAAAGCAGTTCATTCCCACTGGAACTTGTGCAAATAAGGTGTTAACAATAAAAAAGAGAAGTTCAAGATGTGGACAGCAGAAAATGCTGCGGCAACTGTATCTCCTGCAGGAGGGGTGGGCATCCAGAAGAGCTCCCACCACTGGGGAGCTGGTGATGGTGACCCACAGGAACTGTGAGGCAGGGGCTGCATATATCTCTCTGCGTGTATGTCTGTGCACGTGTGTGTCTGTGACTAGACCTTTTGGACATTTGCTCAAGAAGGGTGTTCAGAAATTTGAAGAAGTTAATTCATGTTCTGTATTTAGTAGTATTTGCAGTTTATCTAGGTGTGACTGATTGTGATCCTAAAGAGATAGTTCATCTGACTGCCACTTAATTACGCAACGTAAGTAAATCAATAAATTGTTTTGATCATAATATGGCTCAAACTATGTGAACAGAGAAATTTGGTGTTGCAGCAGCACCAATTTCCCATTACCCTCAGACTTATTTTATTATTTATCATTATAGTCATACAGATGCTCATCCACACTGCTTAGCTGTTGGCTCAGATCCTGGGAGATTCTTTTTTTGCTTCAATTACTTACCTCTAAGGTCACTCTGTTGTGAAGGGTGCTATCCCTAACTTTAATGGATAGGAGCCAGCTAATGCTCAGTATTCATTGGGCTCTATATGGTGCCTTCTGTAGTCCGAAGAGATAAATTTGTTTGTTGTTTTTTCCAGTTCAGAATGTTAAAAATCCGATGAGAGCTGTATGGAAGCTTACTTGGATATTATTATGCCTGAAACTATGGCCTTTTTGAGCATTTCCTAGAATTTGGCATTACGATTTATAAGGTGTCTGAAGGTACAAGATAGAGCTGGAGGGCTGTAGAGGACAGGAGGTTGACACCATTTTTGAGGCCTCAGCCACAGTGGCTATTGAGGATGGTTCCAGCAGTGAACTGACTCCAGAACAACATCCAGGATTTGTGCTGGAAGAAACTACTTGGTTTACTCCAAAGCCAATCCCAGTAGTAACAACCTGTAATGAAGTAATTTCAACAACATTACTTTCAACAAGTAATGAAACCTGGGTGATCAGGGAATAAAAAAGCTAAGGTTTCTGATGGTATAGAGGTTCTCTAATGTACCAAGCTGATATGCATGCACCCTCTACATCATATACAAGGTTTCCTTTTTTTTCTGTGTGCTTTTATCAGTGAAATAATACCTGCACTGGAGATGTGAGAAAATAAAGTCAGTAGGGAGCAGGAAAGCAATGAGGGAGGACACAGGGTTGTTATTGGGAGAATAATCCCCTAAATACTCCCAGTAATGCAGCGGCCTCTTTGTGCTGTCTGCTTGACTCAGGCTGTAGCAACAGTTATGAGTATCAGGGTAACAGACTGGTCAGGTGAGGAGCTTGTGGGATGATAAAATTTGTCATCTGTGCGATGCTTTTGTCTCTTGCCCTGTATTTGAAGCCATGCAGGCTTCAGAATAGATTGCTTCAGGTTCTTATCTTTATTTCAAGCTGTAACTGAATCAGCAATTTCAGAAGTTAACTACACTGAAAACATGCCAGAAATTAAGTTATGTAAAATAAACACTGAAAAACTACCAGATGGTGTTACAATCTGGATTTTTTTTTTTCTACTCAGAAATGCACATGTAAATCAAAGCACTGTAACTGCGGTTTAGCCTATGAGGCTGAATGTTCTGGAACACACTGAAATTTACAGGAGTGAGAAGAATCAAACAGTAATTTTAATACTCATAAGAACTGGATAAGAAGAGAATTTTACTGTGATTTTACACATTTAATTGTCTCATCAGTCATTGGCTAGTGTATTTCATATTCCTCTGGTGAAGTACTTAACCAAGTTCCACTTTTACAATCGTGCTATCTTATCACAGAATCAAAATATTATGGAATAACTGAGGTTGGAAGGGATCTCTGGAAGTCATCTGGTCCAAACCCTCTACTAAAGCAGGGCAACCTGCATCCAATTGTCCAGGATGTTGTCTAGACTTTCTTTTAGTATCTCCAAAGATGGAGACTCCACAACCTCTCTGGGCAACCTGTGCCAGGGCTTGGGCACCCCTCCCCTGTGCTTCTGTTTGTGTCCATTGCCTCTGGTCCTACCACTGTGCATCACTGAGAAGAACTTGTCTCTGTTGTCTTTGTACCCTGCCTTCAGGTATTTATACACATTAATAAGACCCTCCTGAGCCTCCTCTTCTCTGGGGTGAATAGTCCCAGTTCTTTCTGACTTTCCACAGAAGAGAGATGATCTAGTATCTTCATTTCCTTTGTGGTCCTTCATTTGAGTCTCTAGCAGTTCCTTATCTCTCCTGTACTTGGAAGCCAAGAAGTGGACACTGGACTCAAGGTGTGGCCAAACCAATGCTGACCAGGAGGGAAGGATCACCTCCCTTGACCTGCTGACAATACTTTGCCTGATGCAACCCAGGACTATGTTAGCCTTCCATGCTGCAAGGGCAGACTGCTGGCTCCTGTTCAACATGGTGTCCACCAGGATCCAAGGTCTTTTTTTGCCAAGCTGTTTTTCAGCTGAATGGCCCCCAGTATGTACTGCTGCCTGGGGTTGTTCATCCCCTGATGCAGGAGTCTGCAATTCCCCATGTTGAACTTCATGAGGTTACTAAATGTTATTTAATTATTATTCCTTTCTACAGAATGTTGTGTTGACAGCTAAATATGGTATATATATTTTTTTTTCCTTAGGAATTAAAACAGTTAACACCATTTTCAGTTTATTATTGTGTGGAGGAAACTAAAAATAGTACTCCTTTTGCAGTTTATCAAACAAGTATTAAATGATGAACTCTTGGAATATATTAATGTGACTGAAAATACACATTTCTGCAACTAATAAACTAAGGGTCCTAAAATCAGTTTCCTGTTTTTCTGTTTTAAAATGTGGCAGATTTATTTATTTATTTATTATGAACAGCTAACTTCCATCCCATCTAAGCAATCAAAAAAAAAAAGAAGTTTTGATACACATTTGCAATATAGATACTGATAAATCTGGTTTCATTCTGCACACCCTGCCTGCCTCTTCCTTTGGTATTCTAATTTTCTTAAGAAAACCCACCATGATGACAACCTGCTTACTATGCTAGGTTGATGACTCTAATGAGAGACACATTTTTTTGCTATTGTTCCTATTTATGCATTACATTATCCTTTTCCTGCTGAATCTTCAAAAAAAAGGGTAAAGAAAAGGAAAACAAAGATAATCGTTGGTACAGAGTGTTCACCTACAGCTAATGGAATATCACTCATTTATTAGTGTGCTTGACAATTAAGATAAATTACGCTATAATTTTTTCCCATTGGTATCTAGAGAATGACTGGGAAAACACTGGATTAAACCAACACATATTTTTATGTTTGAAACACCCAAACAAACCCTAAATGTGTGCATTAAAAAAAAAAAAAAAGAAAAAAAATAAAGACAGAATCCAGAAAGTATAAGAAAGAATACTAAAATATCTTACATGGAACTGAGTAAACATCATATTACAGTCATCTATCCATCTTAGTAAAATCACTCATGATATTAGAAAACAATGAAATTGTATGGCTGAGACAGAACTGCTACTTAAATAGAGAAGGAAAGATTTAAGAGGACAGTTTTAGATATTTGAATAAAAGACGTAGGCAGACAGCTGCTTGGAATGTCAGAGGCATAATTTATTTTGGCTTATCATCCTCTGGAGGTATTTTAAGGCTATGACTACATGATTTTTTAATTTAACATAACAAGTATCCTCATGGAAAACACAGAGGTGAAAACAAACCAGCACTAAAGGCAGAAGAAACTCATGCAGATCACTGGTGAGGACAGATATAGGGTATCAATAAAAAGAGTAGGATTGCAAAAAGGACAGTCCTTTTCTCCCTTCTCAGTTCATCTTTCGTGAACATCTACTTAATTTAATGAGTAAGAACACCACGTTTATGTTCCAGCTTCACAGGGGCAGCTCCTGGAGTCAGACTGAGGGTGTCCGTACCCCTGGACTGTGGTATCAGCTGCTGGAACCAGTGAGGCTCTTTAACCTCCAGCTACCACAGCTGCATCCCAAAAAAAGCTATTGGGGGCAGTAGCTGTGTGAAGGAGGGCAGAGGGGCTGTGAAGGGCTCAGGAATGTGCAGAGTATGGGGTGTGTGCTGCACTGGTGACCTTCTGCCTCTGTCAGCCCAAGAAGAGGAGTGATGTGGCTGGCTGGACCTATGCCTGGGGTGAGTCCTGGATGTGGGAGATGCTGGGTGCAGCACCTTGTCTGTGGCCATCTGTGTGACAGGCCATGTCCTATGAAGTGCGTGTGCCTGTCTCTGGGGCAGATGCTTACCTTTGCTACTGTTACAACCTGTTAATAGGGAAAATGCAGACACATCCCTCAGCACAAGCAGAGACCCTGGTGACAGACACCATGATGGGCTCCAGCAGCTGGGCAGGAGGGTCCCTGGGCTGGGGTGGCTGGAGCCAGCAGCTGTTCCTAACTTTCCTTAACACTTTGTAAGCGTGTGAATATTTACTCGTATTCTATTATCTGAAGAGGAATAAGAAAATACACAAAGTCCTCATTAAAAACAAAAATAAACTTAACCAAAATATATTATGAAGAGAGTCTATCACTAAATGCAGGAAGCTCTAGCCATTAATTCATCTGCATTCTGGACTATGGAGCAGTTTAAGTACAAAAGATAGGGTGGGGTATTTTACCCCGTTACAGCCCCAACTTTTAAGAGAACACATATACGCACACATATACATCTGATACATCTATGTATACTTAAAATGCATGCATGTTTATATAAAACTTTTCAAAAAGCACACTAGGGAGAAATGTTCTGTCATAAACACATTGGAGATTTTTTCCCCTTCTTTTAAGAAGAAAATACCTTCTTAAGTGGGTTTTGCCATTTGTGCGTTATACAAATTCAAAGGCTACATTCTGAATATTAAACTCAGTTGCACTGCATATTTTGAATAAAAATACAAACAAGATTAAGACTTTTTTCAAGACAGTTACGTATATCCAATGAACAGGTAATGAATGCTGTCAAATGTTTTAGTATGGGAAGACAAAGTGGTTTGTGGTAATCTCTAGAACATGCAAAAATGCCACAAAACAATCTTGATAGGTTTTGCTTTTTCTTTTTTAAATGAATTCTCACTAAACTGAAAATGAAGGAGATGATAGATATTTGTTATAGACATCTCAAGACACATTATCTTAAAAGTAAGAATTACTTAAGAACATGATCTTTCCCATTTTCTGCCTTTGTGTACAGTTATAATAGGTTGTCCAGTATTTCTTTCAAAATTAAAAAAGCATGCCTATAGGAGAATGAAAAATAAAAAAAAATAAACATATTAATGTCTAAGTAAACATGCTGTGAGAAATGTCTTCTAGAAGCTAAAAAAAAAAAAGCCCATAAAAACATGGACATCATCAATGTTCATTAGAACAAAAGAGTAGCTTCATGTAGCCACATTAGATGACATTTCTGTGAAATAATGATATACAAGTATTAAACCACATTTGAAAAACTAATATTGTAAAGAAAAAAAGGATTATTACAAACGATTGAGAACCACTAAAGAAAAGGCAAAATATGCAACATGTGAGTTTGAGGAACAATGACTGGAGACCTGAAAATTTCACATTTCTAAAGATTCATTTTTGATATATCTGTGGTGACATCAAAGATTTTTTGAAAAATATCAAAATAATAACAAAAGTAATTTTAACTGGCTTGATATAGACTGATGGGGCACATCACCTTTTTTACCATCAGAGCAATTTTTGTGATAGTTTTTATATCTAACCACAAAATTAATGGAAAGCACGTTTACTATCAGTGTTTCAGTATATCAACTTTTCCCTCTCTTTCTGAATGACCTGTCAAATATTTATGGAAGAGTTTCTTGCTCATGTAATTTTTCATTTCTTTTTCACTTGTATTTACTTAAAGACTGTGATCCAGTAAATAATAAACTAATCTAGCAATCCAATGAACGAATCTAGGACTATGTCAAAAGTAATATATACCAGTATTTTTGGATCATGGTTAACCTGGCACTTTTGTTTTCTTTAATTTTTTTTTTTAATTTTTTTTTCCCTGCAGATTCTCCTTGTCCCTTATAATTCTACCTGCTAGGTAGTGCGACAGGTTAGAGCACATAATGAGAAATCATTCAGAATTCTGCCATCAATATAATACTGCTGAATAATTTACACCAATCTCCTCTTGCTGTGCAAGCATATTTTCCTCATAAGAATTCTCCATGGCACTCACATCATCCGCATACTTCATGTTCTATCACATGGCTTTTGTTCTGTGTTTGGAATTCCAAGACGGCTGCAGGAACTCACTTTTTCATCACTCTTACAAATTGGTGTGTGTCCTCCTTTTCTTGCATTTACTCATTTATTTCAGCCTAGCAGCCTCCTTTACCTGTGCACTTAGACAGCTTTTGTATAGTACTAGATTATTAAATCCTGATAATCCAAAATGCTGAAGGCAGTGTGATGACACGAATAAGGTGAATGGAACATTGTTAAAAGCACATATCTCTAAAATATTAATACATCTCATTCTATTAATGTAAACATATAGAGAAAATCTGCTCCTTGTATGTGCCTTTCCAATTATGAATAAATAAAGGTCTGTGTGGAAAGAAGGACTTAAATTAGATTTTGTACATTTAGGAAATTAAAATTACAAAGTGATTGAACTTTGTTTCTTTAAATTCTATCCAGTTAGTACTACACTGCATTAACTTTTCACATCAGGCAAACTTCTAGCCACTGGCTGTTGGAGTTTAATTATCACTTCTTTTTTACAGAAAGGAAGATAACTATAGGACAGACCTCAAAACAAACTTGCTTGTATGCTTGGTTAGTTTTTATGTGCTGGGCCACATAACCTTCAGATAATTTCATAATACTAGCACTTACCCACTGTTTTATATGCTAGCTAATAAATTTCTAATTTGCTTAGCTCATTTAGTTCTTATATGCAACTGTTTCGTACTTGGTAGCAAACACCAGGAGGCCTTGAAAATACATCATTGTGAATTGCAGTCATCGATGTCAGCATTTCAGTGGAGAAATTTGTGGAAAAAAATAAGCTATTTATTATAGAGGAGAGATAATACAGTATCAGGGGCATGTCATGACCCAAATACTGAGACCTAATTTATGAACTCCCAGTGACTCACAGCAGGGGGTTGGAACTAGATGATCTTTGAGGTCCCTTCCAATTCAAACAATTCTATGACTCTTCACGCAACCAGCACCTGGTATCCTGAGCTGATGTGTAGAAGCAAACCTCACTGGGCCTAAAAGCTAGCCAAGGCCACAGCAGCATCATAAGAGGGGCAGGCGGCGCAAATCCAAGTGAAGGTTTCATGGCTAACGATGCTGAGTTATTTGGAACACACGTTACCTCAGCTGCACCAGTCCCACGTAGATGCTTCTGTGGTACACCACATCCCCTCTCAAAGCAGCTTTTATCTGCTGTAAATGTATATAAGCCCTAGTACTTCTGTTTCCAGTTGGAGTTCATATTGGCAGATGGATGAACCTCTGTCATGCTGTGTTCTCTCCTGCTGCTACAGAAATAAACCGCTTCTGCCTGACCTGCCTCTGCAAAAGAGGCTGCATATTGATTCTCACCAGACTGCTATGCTTTGTGCCGTCTTCCTAATATTTCTGTATTTGATTTGCTATGTGAAGCAGGAACACAGCTGTATAGTGTGCTATAACAAACACAGCTGCACCTAAATTGGGTTTACAGTTATTCTCACTACCTGAATACTTAAAGTGTTCATTGCCATTTGGCCCAAGCAAGAGGAAATTTGTATTTTGGGTATTTTACAATCCAAAAGCAATACTCACTATGCAAATTCATGCTTAAGATTTAGCTACACTGTAGTGGGTCGACCCTGTCTGGAGGCCAGATGCCCACCAAAGCCGCTCTATCATTCTCCTTCTCAGCTGGACAGGGGAGAGAAGATATGATGGAAGGCTCACGGGTCAAGACAAAGACAGGAAGAGATCTTTCAGCAATGACCATCACAGAATCAACAAGGAATAAAATTAATCTAATTTATTACCCAATCAAAACAGAGTATAGCAATAAGAACTAAAACCAAATCTTAAAACAGTTTTCCCCACCCCTCCTTTCTTCCCAGACCCAACTTTATTCCTATTTTTTCCCCCTCCACTCCCTGAGTGGCACAGGGGGACAGGGAATGGGGATTGTGGTCAGCTCATTGCACATTGTCTTTGCTGCTCCTTTCTTCTCATGAGGAGGTCTCCTTGCACTCTTCTGCACCAGCATGGGTTCCCTCTCACAGGAGACAGTCCTTCACCAAATTCTCCAATGCAAGTCATTCCCATAGACTGCTCTTCCACACAAACTGCTCCAGCTTGGGTGTGGTGGTTTGACCCTGACTAGAGGACAAAAAGCTGTTCTATCACTCCCTTCCTCAGCTAAACAGGGGAGATCTCTTCCACAGTACTTCAGCACCAGGATGCTCTAGTGTGGGCTACCCACAGGGTCACAAGTCCTGCCAGCAAACCTGCTCTGGTGTGGGCTCTTCTCTCCGTGCATCGACAGGTCCTGCCAGTAGCTTCTGACTGAGTCACAGCATCCTTCACCCGCCTCCACCTGTTCCAGTGTAGAGTTCTCCAGGGGTTTCATGTGGAAGCTCTACTCCCCATCATCTTCCATGGGCTTCACCATGGTCTTCTCCACAGGCTGCAGGGAAAATTTCTTCTGGCACCTGGAGCACCTCCTCCCCTTCCTTCTTCACTGACCTTGGGGTCTGTAGAGTTTCTTACATCTTCTTTCTCAACATTTCTTACATCTTTCTCTGGCCACAAAACCCTCTTGCTGCTCAGGTATTTTTTTTCCCTTCTCAAATACATTATCACAAAGGCACTACCCCCATCTCTGATTGACTTCGACCTTGGTCAGCAGCAGGTCCTTCTTGAAGCCAGCTGGCAATGGCTCTGTTGGACCTGGGGGAAGCTTCTAGCCACCTGTTGCAGAAGCCACCCTGCAGCCTCTCCCTGCTACCAAATCCTTGCTACGCAAATGCAAAACCCTTCACGGACCTTCATAAATGTTTAGTGCAAAACCAGTCTGCAGCTATAAAAAGAAAATACATGCATTGGTTATTTCCTCCACCTTTTTATATTCCCTTGACATTTCTTTGTCACACAAGTGCCGATGTCATATGTCTTTCTCACTGGAGTGACTTTAAGGGAAAACCTTGCAGTATCCTATGGCAGATGATATTGCTGCAGTAACTACACCTAGAAACAGAGTTGCAGAATACTGAAGGTCTAATTTTACTTTAAGTGCAGCTTATTTGATATTAGAACTAATATTTCTGAAGGCGTATTCTTCGGTTTAAATATTGTCATGAAAATGTAAGACACTGTGGAATTGTTAGTGAATTTCGAGTATAAAGAATAAAAGCCTTTCTTAGTACATAGGCTTATGACAGTTAGCTTTTAGTTCAAACATTTTATTTCATTCCATTCAAAAAATCACTGGGTTATACTTATTTGCTAGAAATAAAAGCACATAATCATCAATTCCAACAAATAACAACAGAATATTTAATACAATTTCTGTTGTTTCCTACTTTCCTTCACAGTAAAGTGGAGATAATTCCATCCTTTAGTTGTTGACAAAATAATAATTTAGTTTAAGCTTGTCTAAGCTTTTTCTCTAGATGACTGATAAATTTCTGCATCAGAAAAACATGAATCATCCATAACGTGTCAGACAACTACTTAAGGATGGAATACACTGCATATTAAGTGGCCTTTTTTCATTGATCAGAAATTATGCATACATATTTTGCTGACTCATAAATGAAACATAATATCTAGAAAGCTAAAACTAAGGCAAATGAAAGTCGTTACATTTTCTGTTAAAATTATACGTCATTTGAACAAAGAATGTACTCAAATCTCAATTTATTTTCTCTTAAAGTATTCTCTTTTTCCTTAAATATAAGTAGATTTTAATTGGACCAAAATTCTTGGCAGCATTTCTTGACTGACTTAGACACCACCACTCCAGTCTTGGGTTAAAAAGATACTTCACTATTAATTTCTAATAAAGAAAATGCAAAATATAACTTTTATAAAGTAACAAATATCTGCTAATACCTTTGTTGTTATCCATTCCTCCAACAGCATAAAGTGTCCCGACTGTAGATTTTCTAGGTTTAGTTCTTGGACTTTGCATGAGAGTTCTTCTCTCTGGTAAAAGATGGTATTTCATGGCTTCCAGAATAAGCTTCTGGCATTCTAGGTCATCCTTAAAAAGCGCATGGTTTTCTAGGTCAGCCAAGATCTGTGAATGACATGGTCATGAATCAAAAATGCTAGAAAAGCAATACTATGCAATGAGAGAAGATCACAAAACGGATGTCATAGGAGTTCAATATCAGTTCATTGTAGAATCCAGCGTTTTTAAAGGTGCTTTTTTTTTTTTTTTTTGAGGAGGAGGAAATAGATATTCATTTAGGCAACTTTCAGATCACTGTTTCACCATCCCTTAACATTACAATCTTACTGCTCTCTTACTGAAGACAAATTAATTACTGTTTTGCAGGCTGCAGCCTGACATATTGTTGATGGTTTCCAACATAACACTGAGAGGATCCAGAAGACATGTCTTTGCAAGCATCCTGAACTGCAGTCATGTAACATTAACAACATTCTACAGCACTGTAACTAATACTTTACAGGAATATATCTTATTTCTAAAAAACAAACCGAAGGGAAAAAAAAACAACACAAAACCCCCCCAAACCCCAAATTCCCCCAACAAAAAAAAAAAACCCTACAAAAGAATTTACTTGTGCAAGAATTCAATCTATTGTTCTTTGTATTATTAGTAAAATGAAGGATTAATAATGCAGATAATGTACCCATCATTGCAACTGGCATAAAAAATATAATGAGTGGTTACCAAAACATGTTTAGCACACACAGCTAAAAAAATATTCTATTATGTTGCCAAGGAAGAAGGCTATAAGTCTTAAGTGTTTGATTCACTTACCCATATATCTATATCTATATCTTTCTACTGGCTTTTGTGGTGCTGTAAATCACCCCGTAAGTTTTCAGGATCCCATTGGATTAAGCAACCTGGTCTAATTTTAAAACTGACTTAGCTTTGAGTTGGATCGAAACCTCCTGAGATCTACTCCCGTCTCAATGATTGTGTCACTCTGTGATCTCACTGACATCAGGGCAGAAGAGATATCCATAATAGAACTTTCACTGGGACAAAACATGTTTGGGTTACTGCTTAGGCACTGTTTAGGGTTAAAGGCACTGACTTGCTTCACTAACAACTCTGCTTTTGAAGAAGGGCTCCAGGACTGATAAGAAACATGTTAGCTAAAAGGTATCCTTGGAGAAGACCTGAAAGGCTCATAGAGCTGAAACATCCTGCCTCAGCAGGTGTAAGAGCTGAGGCATCGCCAGAGAGGCCTGAAGTCA
>VZTU01032335.1:0-47373 GCA_013400835.1 Zapornia atra | reverse complement strand
CCTGGGGAACACCGCTAGTCACAGGCCTCCATTCAGATGCTGCTCCACTGATCACAACCCTCTGAGCCCAGTACGAAAGCCAGTTCTCAACCCACCTCACTGTCCACTCATCTACCCCATGTTCTCTCAGCTTTTCTATCAGGATGTCACGGGAGACAGTGTCGAAAGCCTTGCTGAAGTCAAGGTAGATGACATCCACTGCTCTCCCACCATCCACCCAGTCGGTGATGAGGTCATAGAAAGCTATGAGATTGGTCAAGCACGATCTCCCCTTGGTGAATCCATGCTGACTACTCCTCATGACCTTCTTCTCTTCCAGTTTTTTGGAGATGGCATCCAGAACAAGCTGTTCCATCACCTTTCCAGGGACAGAAGTGAGGCTGACTGGCCTATAGTTGCTAGGATCCTCCTTCTTGCCTTTTTTAAAGACTGGAGTGACATTGGCTATCTTCCAATCCTCAGGCACTTCTCCTGTTCTCCAAGACCTGTTGAAGATGATAGAGAGCGGCTCCGCAATCACTTCCGCCAGCTCTCTCAGCACACGTGGATGTATCCCATCTGGGCCTATGGATATGTGTGCATTAATCCCTTTGAAATGCTTCTGAAACTGTTTTGTTAGATATGTTTTGTGAAGGGAGCAGAACTGCACACATTATTAAAGATACTGGTGAACCACGAACTTTTGTGGCAGAATAATGATGTGTTCTGCTTTGTTACCTTTTTCTTTTCTAGTAACTTGCAACTTTTGATTTTGTCTTTTTGACGCCTACAGATCTTGAAACTGACTTTGCCAGACATATTTCATAGACACAAAATTTCACTCCTGAATGGAAGTGGCCAATGCTGAATCTATGATTTTAAAATATAAAGTTAAAGGTTGGCTTTTAATTTTATTTGTGTATTTATCATTATCCTCCAAGAACATTTAATTAAATTTATGTACATTAAAACTGTAGAAATGCAATTACTAGTAATTCTGATTGTGTAATTCTGATTCTGATAAATGTTACTCATGACTTAATATGTGCACAAAAGCTATGTGACAATGCAGAAAGATTACTATAAGAATAGTAAGAATTGTGCTATTAATAGTCATAGACTTTTCAGAGTGAAGGAGGATTATTTTTTTGTCTCTACCTTGGTTACTTGTAGTCCATAGGAAAGTTGGTAAAAATTCTTGTATTTGGAAAGTTTGTTTCTATTACTAAAGTGCAAACCCACCTTTCTAAGTTGAGGAGACTCTGCATTGCAGTGGAAGACTGGTTATTTTATTATTTTCTCTTCCAACAAAAATTCCACAGATTGTAGATGGTGAAATTAAATATTTTTTTAATATTTATTTTTATTTAATTGCAGCTATCTGCCTGAATTAGCAAGACTAGGAGGTGTCCTCCAAAGGGTAATCACTCATGAATAAGAAAACTTGTGGATAGTTTGAGTCACACTGATGTGCAATGAAGTTCTAGGCAAAAATGAGTGAAATCCACTATATGTTATTAGAGCACAAGCATCTAGTTACCAAAAGTCATCATTTTAAGCTGTCTGTTATGCATTGAAAACCTCTGTCAGGCACATATCAGTCGACAGTACACATCGTGTTAGGGTCTGCCCAACTTTTGGGATATCTGGGATGATAAAATATTCATATATCTATCCCATGAAAAACAGATGGGGAATAAAACCCAACCAACCAAAAAATCACAACCTCATTAAAAAGGCAATAGAAAAAATAGGAAAAGATACAGAAAGGTACAAAAATACTTCATCACAAAGTAACTGAGCTAGTTTTAGAGAGAAAGACTAAGGCTAAAAGCATGAGTTTAGGAAAGCTAACTATGCACATTAAGCCCCTAGGTTCATAGCAAACAGTAGATGTGTTTAGGAAGCATGTTTTTTTATAAAGTGGTCAAACACTGGAACATGGTTCCTAGAGAGGTATGGTCAATTCCCCAAGCCTGTCAATGTTTATGCTTCAATTTTTGGTCAACAATGAAGTGGTCAGGCAGTTGAACTGGATGGTTGTTGTAGGTGTCTTCCAAACGAAATACTCCTACTCTGTTCTGGTCTAATTCATAAGCTTGCAGAAGGAACAGGTAATACAAAATAAATGATGGGATTTATCAGTTTACACAAGGACTGCATAAATAATAAGCTTGCAATACTAGGTAGTAATCCTAATATTTATGTGTTCTGCTGCTTAGGAAGTAAATGGTATAATAAATTTATGCTGTCACAAAAGTACAATTATGAAGGCTAAACCAGCACAAAACATTTATTTTGGTCACCAAACCTATGGTGTTGTTCTAGCACATAAGACAGAAGAAAGTCAGAAGAGTGAAAACGTGAAAGAAACCACAGCTACGAGCCTTGATGATAATGTGTTCAGAAAATGCCTGTCACAGAATGTAGTCCAGGTAAATAGCTTTATATAAATGTTAGCAAACAGAGTATGCATCAACCACAAATGATCCCACAATCATGAAAGTAAAAAGAAATATATGAAAGGAAAAAATAGGTAAGATACAAAGAGGCTGAAAATGTATGTATTGACATATTTTTGGGCTTTCAAATATATTTCAGAATCTCTGAATAAATTCATGTAAATATCCCAAATCTGGATTAAGGTAACAACAAATGAAGGTATGAGGTTTGAAGGTTTTCCTCCCAGCCAATAATGTATGGCTCATACACCTTATTACACTTAGGGAGATAGGTTTCTGAAAATTGTCATAGCAACCTATGTCTGGTGGGACAAGCACTTACCTTGCATGCAAAATGAGGCACAGAAGTCCCTCCATATATTTGTTTTCTAAAATTGTGTTTGCTATTATTTTCAAATAAGCCTACAGCATCTACTGTAGTAATTTTTTATAAATGTATGATTGCTGTACTAAGAAACTACTAAACTATCTTTGAAACAGCAACAGCTGGAAAACGACTGGAAAAACAAAAAAAAAGAGATTGGCTAATATGAATTCAGCCTTAGTGAAATGTTACATAAAAGATTTGAAATTAAAACTTCTGCTCAGTTAAATTTGTCACAAACTCTCATTCTGGCATCTCCCTATCATATAGGTGTCTTTTAAACTAATTAGTTTCTACTGTATACTCTAAGGCCATATTCCTTTGACGACAGAAGTTCTGTAAGAGGGAGCCAGTATCATACACATAATTATCTTATACTGAAGGCTTCCTCCTCTGTTACACACTTGCCTGTGTCTAGATTTCAGATAATGTTAACAAGAAAAAGTTTTGGAACAAGTTCCCTGAATAGGCATTAATACTATGGTCAGGTAAAGCAATGTATACTTTCATCTGGCATATAGCTGACCTGTGGCTGAACGCTCAAGATGTTGGGTTTTTACTACAGTAGCGTGAGGCACAGGCATTACAAAAATATGCACATGCAAACACCAGCAAAGGCATTTATGATCTTTGATGGGAGAATTTTTAAAAAGAGGTCACTGTATATGGTTAATAGCTTGATATAAATATTTAAAAATTAATTGCACGTGAAATAAAATTACATGTGAAAACATTCTTAAACTTTGAGATCAACTTTTGTTCTCACAGGAAAACATCTGGCTCCCAAAATCTTCAATTTTTGATGAAAATGGCAGCCCCTTAAAATTTTATCAGGAAGTGTATTATAATGTATACCACTCTGCAATAATTGTTGAACTGCATTATTATCTAATACCCACTACCTTCATGTCTAACTTCATGAATTTAAATACTGAGATTCTCTTCTCCCCCCTCATAGCTCTTGTTTTCATATTGGCTGTAATGTTATTATGCAAAACAGCATTTCTGGTTTTGCATTTAATATTATTGAGCTAGGGTCAGTACAACATTGTAGAAAAATCACTGGGGTTTTTACTGTATTTCTTAATCAAAGTTGAGCAACAAGAAAAATTAATCTATGGTTAGAGTCCAATTTATATTCAAATTTATTTACCTTCCTTAATGCACAGAGGAAAATATAAACCTTAGGAAGGTATTTAAGCTGTCATTTTTAATAACTTTCCAAAGAGGGTGCACTTATAATCTTGGCACCCACAACAAGAGTGGGAGGACTCAGAAACTTCAGATTATCAAGAAATTAAAATCAAGTAGTTTGTATGTTAGGTATGATAAGGATTTGTGTGTATATGTGTCTGAGTGTTCTGGTGTTAGTTATTATGCAATTGATGTTACTAAATAAGAATATTAAAGTGTGCTAACAAACAGCAGTACTAAGTATATTTCATAACGATAGGTTAATTTGTATTTCAGAAGATTTTTAATATATCCTTTTGCTGACTTTTTTTTTCATTGAAATTCTCAGCACACCACTCAACAGATGAAAAATCAAAGATCTGAAGACAAATCATGCCCATATATGATGTCTTCTCTTGCAAAATGATTTAACATACATTTAGGACTAGTAAACCAAACAGTATCTTATGTCAACAGTTAATTTACCAGAATAAAGGCACAGCAAAGCCGAGAAATCAAATTACAAGTATCCCTTGCACAAATTTGAGGTATTATATTATTATCTGTACTTTCTAATGCTTAACAGAATTAATGGAATTGATGAGGCTTTTTATGGCAAGCTTCTTGTATCTGTACCAATCAGAGTCCCACAGTCATATTTGGTGAATTCCTGTCAAACAGCTATTTCTCTGTTCTGATGTTCAATCTGTGCCTAGGCTCTTACAGCAAATATTTCTATCTATGTGTCCTGGTTTTGGCTGACAGTTGATTTTTTCTTCCTAGGAGCTGGCATAGTGTTTTGTTTTGAATTTTGTATGAGAATAATGTTGATGACACGCTGATGTGTTTAGTTTTTGGTAGGTGGCTGTTGTGTCTACCCTAAGTCAAGGACTTCTCAGCATCTCACACCCTGTCAGGTGCACCAGAAGCTGAAAAAGCACAGCCAGGACAGCTGACCCAGGCTGTCCAGATTCTCCCTACTGTTTAACATTATGTTCCATATATATATATGGAACTGGGTAAGCTATCTGGGAGGTGGGTTTGCTGCTCAGAAACAGGCTGAGCATCAGGTTTTTTGTTTGTTGCAGGTTTTTTTCCCTTCTGCATGTGGTGAACAATTGCATTTGTGCCTCACTTGTTTTATTATTGCTATTGTTATTATTCTCTTCCTTTGTTATCCTATCAAACTGTCTTTATTTCAACCTACTAGGATTTTTTTTTTCCATTGTGCTCCCCATCCCGCTCTGGGGGAGAGGGGTGAACTAGCAGCTGTGTGGCACTTTGTTACTGGCTGGGGTTAAACCACAACATTATGAGATCTTCTACTTGAGTTCCAGGTATTTGAAATAAAGAAGTGATCATCAGTGGATATTCTACTTTCCACAATTTCTGAGATTTGATGCACCAACCACAAATAAGGCTGAAACTCTTTGTCTTTCTGATTAGAAATTCATCCTAGGGAAAAAAAAAATTAAACAAATCTGAATAAACCTTTAGAAACAGATATCTACTTAATTCCCTCAAACATTTTTTTATTCAATAGCCAAATCAGATTTTTTTTTTGCAAATAACAAAAAACTTTAAAAAAAAAAAAAAGGGTGAAATTAAAAAACCCACAACATAATCCTCTAAGTTCAAACATAGACCTTTTCCCAACTGTGAAGATATGGGGAAAATAATTTTTGGGAAATATTAATTCCTCCCGCCTATTCATTTGTTTTAGCTCATGTTTGGACTTGTGATAAATACTGTATTTCTGAATCTCCTAATGGCTAAATGGAGTGGGGAAAAAAAAAAGTAGTTTAAATTAAACATACTGTTTTGAAACAAAAATTCATATAAAGCTGTTTCATACTGTTTAGGTTTCAATAATCTTCTTCAATGTTTTTTTACCCCATAGTTACCTTTCCTTATTACATAAAAATAATCAATATATTTTTATTAAATCAGGATGCGCTTGATCAGGAAGTCCAGTTAATAAGGATGTTTCCCTGGAAACCATATTATGTTCAGCTTGCTATTTCATGGCTATGACATACTTCATTAACAGAGAATTGGATCTAACGTTAAATGAAGAATTCTGGGTTTTGTAACAGGAGGAAACTCACAGAGCTGTCGCTTGTCAGATGACCCATGTCAGTGTTACTTCAGTGTAGTTACTTCTAGCAATGCTAGAACTTTTCAAACCACCAATATCCCGAGAATTTTTAGTAACCTTCTGTCATCACAGTTCTCATTTTTCCCAATTAAAACCCGCACCAAGTCCTTTTGGGCTGTACTTCTGAACTACTTTCAACACAATAGTGAGGGTAACAGGCATGCTGCAACTCAGTGAAGCACAGCCAGTATAAGATCTGTAATGAAAAGTGCTCAAGTACTTCCCAAAGGTAAAAACAAATCTCATGAGCACAAGAGCTTGGCACTGGTGCAGTGACTGTCAGTGGGCACACCATGGGACTCCCCCCTTACTGCTACCTGCCTTGTAGTCACCCTTGGCTCCCACCTTCCTTCCTTGCTTGGGGAATATCTCAACTTTTGCTGCTACTAGACAGATCTTCCCCAGACCCTCTTTTAACCCACTGATTAGGAGCTATGATACAGATGAGAGTATTAGTGATTTTATTAGTTGATTTGTATTATATTAAATCTCCCATATTCTAAATAAATGATTATGTGAGAGATGGACAGGTCCCGTTCTCCCCCATTGAACGTGTGTCATTCAGGACCATGCCACAGGCTGGATTGATGGTCTGAGGCCAACTGTGTGAGGTTTAAAAAAGCCAAGTGCCAGGTCCTGCACTTTGGTCATAACAAATCCACACAGTGCTACAGGCTTGGGGCAGGGTGGCTGGAAAGCTGCCTGGCACAGAAGGACTTGGCCTTGTTGGTTGATAGCCAGCTGAACACAAGCCAGCAGTGTGCCCAGGTGTCCAACAAGGCCAATAGCATCCTGGCTTGTATCAGGAATTGTGTGGCCAGCAGGAATAGGGAAGCAAATGTGCCAATGTATTCAGCACTGGTGAGGTTGCACTTTGAGTACTGTGTTCAGTTTTGGGTCACTCACTACAAGAAGGACATTTTGGTTCTGGAGCATGTCCAGAGAAGGGCAATGAAACTTGTAAAGGGCTTGGAGCACAAGTATTATGAGAAGCAGCTGAAGGAACTGTTTAGCCTGCAGAAAGGGAAGCTGAGGGGAGACATAGCTCTCTACAACTACTTGAAAGAAGGTTGTAGTGAGGTGGGTGTTGGTCCCTTCTCCCAAGCAACTAGAAATAGGAAAAAGAGGAAATGGTCTCAAGTTTCATCATGAGAGGTTTAGATTGGATATTAGGAAAAAGAAATTCTTCACTGAAAGTGTTGTCAAGCATTGGAACAGGTTGCCCAGAGAGGTGGTGAAGTCACCTGAAAGTTTTCAAAAAAACATATAGATGTGCACTCCAGCACATGTTTTAGTTGACATTGTGGTATTGGACAGATGGTTGGACTTGATGATCTTAGAGGTCTTTTCCAACTGTAAAGATTCTATGAAATTCAGCCATTATTAGGGAAAAAGAAGGTGCTACCTGCCTATGAAGGAAGCAATGACTCCCCCTTCTCCTTCACCCTGCTTTTGGAAGAGACTACAAAACAGTGGAAGAAGAACTGCCTCATCAAAACTTTCATAGTATCCTCGTTCCTTCTGAAGAAGCACAGAACATGGTCTGGTTATTTAGGTTATTTATTATTTTTATTTAGTTATATAGTTTCCCACCTCATAGAAAGTGTGAGATGTGACCATTTTTTTTTTTCTTTTCAGTCAGGATGAACTAAACCTCCGTTTTCACCACCTCAGTATGTGCCTTGGTCACTATTACCTTAAAGGGGAGATGAGGAAACACAACAGGATTCCTACAATTAAAAAGAAAAGATTCATCTATATTTCTTCCAGGGCAGATGCTGGGGCTATAAAACTGAACAAAGTGAGAAAGTGTTCCCTGCACACCAAAGATACTAAGTACAGGCGGGAGTTTTAATCTTCTTTCTTTCCAAGTGATAGTTGCTGCCAAAAGGGGCATAGCATCATTCAAAAAAATGCTTTATGTGGTCTCTATCTGCCCATGTCTATTTATTGGGATTTACAATCCTGAATACTCCTCCATAACACATAATTATTCTATAACTTGAATACCATTAACCTTCATACCCACACAGATATTAATTTTAAATAGGCAGAAAGCAGATTCCAGTTCTCTAATACCATCCCAATATCTAGATGCATTCTCCCTGTAAAAAAATAAACAACCCTGAAGGGTCCTGTGCCCTCAGAAACTTACATGTTAAAGTTATGCGGAACACAGCATTAGCCTTATCTTAAAAGTATTAATAATCATAGCAGAAGAAAAAAACCCTTAAAATTCTTTAAATGAACTGTGAGTAAATGAAATGTGGATTTTCATGGCACACTTTATTTAACAAAGCCTGTAAGTCTCTTCCTTGATCCAAAATGTGTCTGAAGCCACTTGACAACCTTGAGTCAGAGAAACACATTACCATATGAAATAAAAATCTGAAGAAAGAATGACCTAAAGTTTGCATATTGAATGGCTTTCAAGAGATATATTTGATTAGCCATCATTGTTCTTTTATGTGTCTTCTTCCATGTACAGCTTTTATTGTTGATCATAGTAATGCAGCTACCATGAAAGAATAGAGGCTTCTGAAATATAAGGTCATGATTTTTCTTTGTACAGATTAAAATGAAAAGCAAATAAAGGATTTGCATGATTTCCTGGAAAGTATAAAAATACTGTTTAGAAACTTAAAAAGAGTTCTCAGTCCACTTTCAAAGTCTTACCATGTCTTACTTATGCTGGTCTAGCTGTTGGGAAATGTGTGGCTTTAGGCAAAACTACAGTTAGACTTATTTTAGCTGCCTAAGGTTAGTAGAAAAATAAGTTAGTATTTCTACATCATTGTATTGGTATATACATGGAAGTATTTGAGTTGCCTAATGTAATTGTTTGACACTTCATATTTTCTCTCCATAAGACAATTGCTAGAAATGCCTGTAAATACCATCATAAATGCAGATTTCAAAGTTAATTCATTGTTATTCTGATTAAAACTACATATACCTATTTTAGAAATATCAGGTGAGCTATTTATGCTCAATTGAAAACATGAAAAATAAACAAACTCACTTAAAACCCACTACTTGTTTTTTACAAAACCAGTAATCTCAGACCTGCTTCTGACGGATGCTCTTGTTATAAAGACTGATTGTTTAATAGGGTTTGAATTTCTTACCCTTATTTTAAAACTTTTTAAACGAAATAGTGAGCTTGTTTTTAGGATTTCAGGAAAGCTTTTGATACTGTGTCTCACAGTATTTTGACAGACAAAATGTCCAGCATACAACTAGACAAAGCTATAATGTGTTGAGTGGGCAATTGGCTGATGGGTTTGGCCCAGAGGGTGATAGTAAATGGGGTTACATGTGGCTGGTGGCCAGTCACTAGTGGGGTTCCCCAGGGCTCCATTTTAGGTCCAGTTCTTGTAACACTTTCATAAACAATCTGGACTCAGGACTAGAGGGTGTCAGGTACATTTGCAGATCACACCAAATTGGAAGGAGCTGTTGACTCCACTGAGGGTGGAGAAACCCTACAGGGAGACCTGGAAAGATTGGAGAAATGGACAATCACCAACAGCATGAAGTTTAACAAGGGTAAGGGCCAGATTCTGCAGCTGGGAAGGGCCAACCCTGGTAACACATACAGACTGGAGGATCACATGCTGGAGGCCAGCCCTTCTGAGAAGGATTTGGGGGTCTTGGTCAACAGCAAATTTAACATGAGCCAGTAGTGTGCCCAGGCAGCCAGGAAGGCCAACCATATCCTGGGGTGCATCAAGCATGCCATGACCAGCCGGTCTAGGGAATGGATTGTCCTACTCTACACTGCACTGGTGCAGCCTCACCTCGAGTACTGTGAGCAGTTTTGGGTGCCACAGTATAAGAGGGACACAAAATTATTGGAGAGTGTTCAGAGGAGGGTAATGAGGATGGTGAAGGATCTGGACAGAAAGTCATATGAGGAGAAGCTTAAGTCCTTTGGTTTGTTCAGCCTAGAGAAAAGGAGACTGAGAGGAGACCTCATCCCACTCTGTGGCTTCCTGACAAGGGGGAGTGAAGGGGCAGGCATCCTCTTTGGTGACCAGTGATAGAACCCAAGGGAATGTTGTGAAGCTGCAACAGGGGAGGTTTAGGTTGGATATCAGGCAGAGGTTCCTTACTGGGCACTGGAACAGGCTTCCCACAGAAATGGTCACATCACTGAGCCTGACTGAGTTTAAGAAGCATCTGGACAATGCACTCAGTCACATGCTCTGACTTGGCTGGCCCTGTGTGGAGCCAGGAGTTGAACTCAAATGATCCTTATGTGTCCCTTCCAACTCAGGATATTCTATGATTCTGTGATTGAATTGCTTCCATTGTTTTGTTTTGTTGTAAGAGTTTGTTGAAATGTTTAATTTAAAAAAAGAAAAAAAAAAAGGATTATGCAGGCTTCCTTGAAAGATCTGAACTAAGTTCTACAACTGACAACTGATCAGCAATTGTCATATTTTTCAGAGGTAATGTGATTTTGTGGACTACTCTCTTTTCCCAAGAACAGCCTAATGTCAAAGTGATGTATTTCCACTTAAACTAGAGCTTATAGGTAGAAACAACAGTATACTGAGCTAATATTATTAACAGCATATCAAATGGATCTACTTCTGTATGAATACACTTGGTCATGCATCAGTAAATTCAGGGATTCTGCCTGAATGAATATATCCATGTCTTCTCTGGCATTAAAATGATATGATATGAACAAGATCTTTGGTTTAGTCTACAGGTATTGAATAGACATCAGCCATTATTAAAAACTTAAATAAAATTGATGTCAGATAATTTAAATGCTAATCTTACAAAGAAGGTTTAAATCAGAAATAATAGGCTTTTGCATAATTTGGGATTTCATGTTATTATAAATCTTGTTTTAAATTAGCTAGAATAGAATGAATGCAGCAGTTCATAATCTAGGTAATAAAGCACTTCAACTTTCTTTTCTAGAAGTGATGGACTTTTTCCTCTTTTTTTTTTTTTTTCCAATTAGAAGTCAAGTAACATTGAGAAATTAAACACATCATCTTTTTTTTCTAGAAGGCTTGATAGGCTTTCCTCAAATCAATTTGATTTTCCAATGCAGACTACTAATTTTTAATCTAGATTAACACATTCCAGATGGTTCCCAAACTTCATTATATTAAGTTTTATCCTAAATAATTTGATCTACCTAGTCTCACAAAGTATATTAGTAAAATCATACTGGAAATTCTGAAAATTAATATAATAAGAACAGAGAAACTCAGACTTCACACATTACTAGGAAGTATGGCATTACACATAATTTTGAGTTAACCAATTACCAGTTAGTTTTCACAAGTAGGCATTTTTTAAGAGGACATATAAGTATTTCATGTGTATGTGGATTATTGATCAGGCATTACAAGGAGATTAAATTTAATTATTTGATTCCCTGACATATACCCAAGAATGAAAGTATATAAACACTCTTTGTGGTACTCAAAAGATGCACTATTAGGCTTTCAGAGAAAAGAGACACAATATCAAAAATCATAAAACTCTGCCTGCTTAGCTTCCCTTGTATATCAAAATATTTTACTTTTTTTTTACAACCTCTTCTATAGACGAAGCCACATAGCCTTAAAACCACAAATATAATACTTTATATATTACAAAAAGGAAAGAGAAAAAAATATTTTTTTCTTCTCTAAGATACAAAGAACTTTCCATAAAAAAAAAAATCAACTGATTTTCAAATTAACATGTTTTTTTTTCTTACTTCAATTCCAGTTGAAAATTTACAGTGGAATTTCTCAGAAGCTTCTCCAGTCTTAAATGTCCTTACTGCAACACTTTTTGTATGAAAGTGCTTACATGCTTGAAAGTGGATAAAAGCATCCCAACATCAAGAATTCTCTATTACTATAGGTTAGTTCTGAAATAATTTTCTTCCTTTGTCCAAGGTAAAAAGGAAAGGTAATGATGAAATTAATTACAGAAAGGTACTGGGGAATAGAATTAAAGTATGGCTTGCTTCTTTCAAATTCACTTTATGTTTTTTCCCCTGCAACATTAAATGAATTTTCTGCTTAGCATCTAGACTTGAAAAGAACAGATTTAAAAAAGAAAGAATTATGCCTCTCTTGATATTTCGATATATTAATTGAAATGCCTGCACTGGAATGGTTTCCACTAATAAGGTAAAACGAGCAAAGTATTTGTTGGTAATATTTTCTAATAGGGAAAAATACACCACAAATTTTACTTTTATACATTCCAAATTCATTACTTATGAAAAAAAAAAAGACAAGAAGAATGAGAAAATAAGTATGTTTGCACAGTTTATGTGAGAAAATGGTATTATTTTGGACTATTGATTAAACATGCATTATTAAATTCATGTATAAAAATTTTATTCAGAGGACAAAAACATAGTTTTAAAAATCAAACTCTAAAACCAAACCCTTTAAAATTTAGATTAAAATTTAGAATAATGCTTAGAAAAAACAGCTGGAAGCTGGGTCAGTTTTTACGTAAATAATTCAATTTTGCATAGCAGATGGTACAAGTTCAAGAATAATTTCATTGTAAATTTACTAGAAATATATTTTAAAACTTCTTTTTAACTCTTCCTTTTAAATTCATGTATTTTGACAGGAAAATAAAAAATGTATTGCAGTCATAAAATTATTTTTATCAATTTTTGTGCTTTAAGGATTATTAAAATCCTAATTCTTTATGCAGATCCTGATTTGAGAAGTTTTTAACTAAAGTAGATTAAAACACATTCCCTCACTTTCTCCTTTACGTCCTTTACAAAATGCAAAAGCTCTTGCCTTTTCTGGATTCCTATATGTAGCGATCACAAAGGCACAGACTGATCATGTATGGAGCTGAAGTTTAAACTTAATCTCTGAATCCCATTTTATCCAACTGAATCTTAGCGATATCTTTTTAGTAGAAATTAAAAGAATTGAGCTAAATCCAAAATAATCATCTGTGTTACTCACTTGACTGTTTCACAATTAAGGGCCTTACATTGAAATTTAAATAAAATCTCATACTTAATTTATCTTTTTTTAAGTTTTTACTTGGCTTTAGAACATTCATTTCAATATATTGTCTTAGAAATTACATAATTAAATAGATTTGCAATTAATTATTTCTCTAATTTAGCATGTTCCCTTTTTTTTTGTTTTCTACCATTTTCCTTCAGCTCATGAAATATTATGGATTTTTGGAATTCTTTCTTTCTTATTCATGTTTAATTAACACATTCAGTAAACTGTTTTTAGCTCAGAGATTATTTCCAGCCATTTTTTCTATAGTATCACATATATATTCACTACATCAAATTCACTATTTGTGGTGCACATGAACAAATTTACTCATAATGTGTGAGTGACTTAGTCAAGCTGGATGTTCAACCAACTCGCAAAGGAAGAAACTATACTAAACCCCTCAGATTTCTGTATTATCAGAGAAAGGTTATTTACTCCTCAGCAATAAGATGCAGCAGACTTAAAGTCCTTGTAGTTTTGTGTGGCTGGGTTCTGTTGGAGAAGGGCAGGCGGGCTGCAGGGGTGCAAGTAGCAGCTAGAAGATCTCTGGAGGCCTGACAGGGCAAACACGAGCCGGCTCAGGGCCGGAGTTGTTGCTGACCAAGGCCAAGCCCATCAGCAATGGTCACAGTGCCTCTGGGAATCATATTTAGGATTAAAAAAAAATACTAGCAGATGCTTTTTGCCACCAGAAAAGGGAGTGAGAAGATGTAAGAAACTGTGCAGACACCAAGGCTGGTGAAGAGTGGGGGCAAGGAAGCGCCCTAGGTGCTGGAGAGAAAGATGCCCCTGCAGCCTGTGGAGAAACCCATGGGGGAGGGGTTTCCCCCTACAGCCCATGGAAAAGGACGAGATCCCACCTGCAGCCCGTGGAGAAGCCCTACTCTGGAGCAGGTGGAGACATACAGAAGATGCTGTGACACACGTTGGAGTAAGCCTCTGCCAGCACTTGCAGCCCATGGAGAGAGACAGAGACACAAAGATGGAAGAGAGAGAGATTACACTCCAGAGCAGGTTTGCTGAGGAGGTGGGCTTGTGGCTCCATGAAGGACCAGGTTGGAGCAGTCTGGGCCTGAGAGATTGAGAGACATTCTATGATTTTATGACTGCACCCCACAGAAGTGACCCACACTGTGGCAGCTGGTGAAAAGCTGAAGCCCTGTGGAAAAGGACTCATGTTGGAAGAGTTTGTGGAGGACTTTCTCCAGTAGGTGGGACCCCACACTAGAGCAGGGGAAGGGTGTGAGAAATGTCCCCCATCCCCAGCTAAGAAGGAAAACAACAAAACACCCCCCTTCCCTGCCCCTCCCTGTGCCACAAGGCAGGGGGAAGAAGGGAGCAAAATCATGACTAAAGATAAGTCTGCAAAAAGAATATAGCATAGTCAAAGTTTGTTTTCTTTAACATATCACTAGGTTACCAAAATGAATATGTTAGATAAACAAAAAATATCACACACACACTCTCTGAGGCTTTATATTTTATATAACAATGAAGAAACTGATTTTTTTCCCCGCATTCTTGAGTAAACTAAGCAACAGGATTAAAATATTCATAGGTAGCATCTGTGGTAAGTAATTAAACTGTGGTGTTGAAACCACTTTCACAACATTAAGACTTCCCCAAAGCTTAGGATTTAATGAGCCCATTTATTAAAACATTCAGTATTCTTTTCTATAAGTGGTCTCTTGTTATCTTTTATCATACTGTTCAAACTTTAATTTTAACTCAATTTGTTAATATGCTCACACTTTTTTGGCACACATTTTGTTGGACTACTAGTACTAGCAGGTCTAACTTTGAAACTGGTACTAACTTGACCAATTTACCTGCCACAGTGATGTGTTACTGATTCAGGCATTACTCAATTTAGGAAAAGAGTGATTTTTTTACTGCTCTTTTTCCCCAGTTTCTAGTGATACCTCTAGTGATGTCTTTTCACAATGATTTTATCAACTATGCATTTTACATAGTGACTGAAATAAGGAGTGCAAAATGTAAGATGAAAGCTTTCTATACACATGATGGTACTGATACAGAGTTCTATATTTAATCTCATCACTCTAGCTCTCTCTCCAGTAAAAAAATTTAAAAAAAAAAATCCAGATAAATCCCTTCTTAAAGTAAATAATTATTTCATATTTTCAATATTTACTTTCTAGATACTTAATTTTAAATGAGATAAAACTTTCCTAGATTTATAAATCCAAGTAAGTATTTAAAAATACTTACAAATAAAATAGTTAGAAATAAATAAAAATACCTTGTCTTTTTTCCTTTTCAAAGGAAAAAAATGATATAATAATTCTGAGACCCATGAATATTTTACAATATTGTTAAGGTACTACATAAGAAGTAACAAAAGTTTGAGAAGTCAGATCGCATTCATAAAGAAGACAAAAAAAAATCTATTAAAAAATATAAAGTTAAAAAAAACCCAACAACCTAAATGAACAGCAGTAGAAGCACAGAAAGGTTGGGTTATGAGAAAATATTCTTACTATCATGTCTCCTTTGGTATTGTTTTGGGTTTACGTGGTAAGATTTCAGTAGCAGTGTGGGAGTTACAGGAGTGGTTTCTTCAAGAAGCTGCTAGAAGCTTCCCCTGTGTCCAAAGAACCAGTACTAGACAGCTTGAACATGGACCTGCTATTGTCCAAGGCTGAGCCAATCAGCAACCATGGCAGTGCTTCTGGGTTAACATAGTTAAGCAGGGAAAAAAACACCACAGTGGCAGCTCTTTTTGGTGCCAGAGAGAGAAGTGAGATGTGAGAAACTGCAGACACAAAGGTTAGTGAAGAAGAAGGGAGAGGAGGTGCACCAGACACTAGAGCAAGTGGGGGTCCATGGGGAACCCCATGCTGGAGGAGGTGAAGGAACCCAGAGAAGGCTGTAATCTTATGGGAAGGTCATTCTGGAGTAGGCTACTGGCAGGATATGCAGCTCATGGAGAAAGACCACCATGCTAGAGGTGGTTTGCTGGCAGGACTTGGAACTCCATGAGGGACGCACCCTAGAGAAGTCTGGTCCTGAATGTCAGGACTCCATGGTACAGACTCATGCTGGAGCAGTTTGTGGGAGGGACCCACACTGGAGAACCTGGTGGAGGACTGTTTCCTATGAGAGGGACCCCATGCTGGAGTAGGGGAAGAGTGTGATGAGTCCTCTCCCTGAGGAGGAAGGAGCAGAAAAGACAATGTATGATGAACTTACCACAACCCCCATTCCCTGTCCCTGTGTCACTTGGGGGAAGTAGGTAGAGAATTTAGGAGTAAAGTTAAGCACAGGAAGAGGGGAGGTGTGGGGAAGTTTGTAAAGATTTGGTTTTATCTCTCATTGCTATAGTCTGTTTTGACTGTGTAATAAATTAGATTATTTTTGTTGAGCCTGTTTTGCCTGTGATGGTAATTGCTGAAAAATCTCCCCCTGCCTTTACCTATGAGCCTTTCATTCTATCTTCCAGAGTGCCAGAGTGGTTTTGGTAGGTACCTGGCCTTCATCCATGTTCAATCCACCACAGGTTTTTATTTGAAGTTTTTCTGAATAATTTTCTTTTCCCTTCTAAAAGTGATAAATCGAATAGAAGATTAGGTAAAAGCATGACAGTCTCCAACAGATGGAACACAAATATTACTCAGTCAATAATAGTTAATAGCCTACATTTGAAAATTACTGGGGTTCTTTTATTTTTAGCTGTACTTACCTGTTAACTGTTAAATGTAGTCTACCCAAATTGATGTAATTTTGATAAAACTCTTATAAGAGAGTAAGTACAAAGAAATCGAATTTGAAAAAAGGGTATTTTCCCTAAATACCTGTTTCAAGTATGAGCTTCAGGTCTTAGAAATAGGCATGAAATGTTGATGGCTCAACTAGAACTAGAGGCCAATGTTTCCAGTTGTGTTTTTCTGTTATGTAGGATCAATTTAAGGGAGAAGAAAGGATGCAGAAAACAACACTGCATTGCAAAAGTAGGAACTTAACGTTAGGAATCAAAATTCAACCCATCTCTTAGACCTCACATTAACCTATTTCCCAGAAGACTATTCAAGATACCCCATTAAACAGTCCAAGAATTTGCAATCCTTTTTTTCTTTCCTTCTTCAGTTAAAAAAGACAGATTTGAAATACTGTCAAGAACAATAAAAGTTTCTGCTTTTAAACTCAGTGTCCTGGTGGACACTAAGTTGATCAAGAGCCAACAATGTACTCTTGCCAAAAAAGAAGGCTAACGGTGTGCTGGGCTGTTGAATTGCTAGCGTATTGATGGATGTGATCCTTCCCCTCTGCTCAATATTGGTGGGGCCAGACCTGGAGTGCTTATCCATTTCTGGGCTCCCCAATGATGTAGGAGACATAAGGGAGACTAGAGAATACAGCAAAGAGCTACTTAGGTGGCTAAGGGATTGGAGCATCTTCCTCCCATATGGAACAGCTGAGAGAACTGGAACATTCCAGCATAGAGACAAAGGGGATCTTATTAGTCTGGATCTTTCAGTAGTGCCAAGTGACAGGACCAGAGCAAATGGGCACAAATTGAATCAAGGAGGTTCCATTTGAACATCAAGAAACACTTTTTTACTGTGAGAGTCACTGAACAATGTTGATAACATCCTGATGTTTTCAGTTGTTGCCCAACAAACACGGAGTTTTCAGCTTCTAATATCCCCCTGCCAATGAGAAGGCAGAGGGCACCCAAGAAGCTGGGAAGAGACACAGCCAGGACAACTGACCTAAACTGACCAAAGAGATTTTCTATACTTTATGATGTCATGTTGAGTTATAACTAAGGGGGGGAGAGGGGGGTAGGCTGAGAGGCTGAGCAGCTGTGGGCCTGGCACAGCATCTCAGGGTCTTGCATGGCAGCTGGGGGTCTTGAGCAGCATTGACTTTGGGTGGTGAGAAATCATGCTGTTTATCACTCGTTCTGTATATTTTATTTATTACTATCTTCCTTTTTTGTGTGTTTAGTTTTTTCCCTGTGAAACTGGTTATATCTCAATCCATGAGTTTTCTCACTTCCACTCTTCCAATTCCCTCCCTCATCATCTCACTGTGGGGGCAACGAGTGAGAATCCATGTGGTGCTTAATGGCTGGCTAGGCTAAACCACGACAATGTTCAAAAGCTGTCTGGACACGGTCCTGGACACCTGGGTCTGGGTAGCCCTACTTAAGCATAGGATTTTTTTCCAGATGACCTCCAGAGGTCATACCCCAGAGGTCCTACCCCAACCATTCTGTGATTCTGTGATAGGATGTCATGTTGCATATATAATTGGGGGAGTTGGATGGAAGGCAAACAGCTCAGGAACTTGCAAAATACTGGTTCGGGGTGGTGAGCATTTGCATTGTGCATCACTTGTTTTTGTATATTCTTTTACCATCACCATCATCATCATGTAATTTTTCTTTTCCTGTCCTATCTTTATCTCAGCCCATGAGTTTTACCTTTTTCTTTTCGACTCTCTGCCCCATCCCAGAGAGAGGGGGAGAGAGCAAATGTCAGTAGCTTGCAGCTCTGTTTAAGAACATAAACTACACTGGTGGACTTTCAAAACTGCTCAGCAGCTATTCCACTTTCATTAAAATTGCTATAAAACAGCTGGATGTTAAGCATGCTGGCAAGTCTCAGCATACCAAGTAGATGCCTAAATGCCAGTGGAGCTTTACTGAAAGCTATGCTAATTTTCATTGCTGAGGTCCATGCAAGCTATTATGATGCAGTTTATTTATGCGATTAAAAAAGAGTGTAAACTAGAGCTTGAAGTGGAAAATGGCATGGGGTATACCACTGTTATTCGATCCACTCCCACTGCCTTTACTTTAACTAGGTTCATTGAACTTACAGAATCTGTAGATATGAGTTGTAATACCTTGGCATCCTAATAAGTTAAAATTTCTTGCAAGAACTTACAAAAACATGTTGCCAAGTAGGATGACTGAATAGCCACACACATAGTGAGTAATTTCTGCAACAATCTGATATAATCAACAATCTGGCAGTCACTAAGACAGAAAAAGATAGAAAGGTGCCAAATAATGACTATAAATAATCTGACCTTGTAAGAACATAAACAACAGACAAAAAATATCTTCTCAAAACTAAAGACATCCTTTCATGCAAATAAAAATGTACTACACATTTAAGTATGCATTGAAAATGGTGTTGATTTGAAGGTCATGAAAGATACGCTCTTACCTTATGACCAGAATTTACAATTGATTTGAACAGTTAATGTAATCTAATGTATCAATAAATATATGTTTTCACATGGACACACTCCATACATTCTAATGGGGACATTTATGAGAATAAATGTTTCATATAGAAAAAAGTGCATAGACTGAGCAACAGATTTTTATCAAAACACTGTTCTCAACCTTTGGCAATGCAGAGTTAATATAATGAGAGGAAAGGCTTGTATTTTCTATTCATCACTGTCATTCCCCAATAATTTTAAGACCACATGCAAAAGTGATTTATCTAGAGATCAACTCTTCAACTAAATAAATTTATCCCAACAGATTTAGCAGAAAATCATATGCTCAGTATATCATGAGACACTGAATAAAAAGTCAGGTAAGCGGCCTGTGTGTAGGATAAAGAAAAGGATTATAGCATCATATTGCCAGAACTTCTTATTTGAACAGCATCTCATGGCAGCTTTAAAGCATTTACTGATACTTTATTGACATTTACTGGTATTTACTAAATTTAATTGATGGAAAAACATATTTGGAAATTAATGTCACAGATAACTCTGCTGAATGGTTACAATTTTCATTGTTTACAATTTTTCACAGTGTCACTTATCTAGACGAGAAACATCAGCCACATTGGCAGGACTTTTGAACAACTATATAATTAGCTAAAAGACAAAAAAGGTCCCTTTGTATCGTATCTACACATTGCATTGAACTACGACAGTTCTAAATATTCTAAAATATCAGCTGGCAAAATACCTCCACAGACAGAAAAGTTGTTATGGAAATAAAAACAAAAATGTGTAGCGCATGATCTATTTAAGAAAAGTAGAGAAATGACAGTGTATTCTGCCTGTACTGACTAAAAGTAACCAATTGCCATTTCACTGGAAAGTTAAATTTCAGGCCCAAATTTCTCCTGCCTTGATAAGCTAACAGAGCAATACAGGGAACATTCTAGAAGCTTGCCTGAAACCTCTCTTTTTTTATGGACTGCAAAGTTATTAATTCTTAATGTAATCAGTTTATTTTTATTTATTTGATGTTGCACTAAAATTACATTAAAAATAACTTCAAAAATCTTCACATTCCCAAACTGATATTATTCTGATACAAGGAAATCAAACGATTGTTTAATTCACAAGCATAAACCTAAGTATTTAGCACCATTTGAGATGCCACATGGTGTCTAAGAATCTACACAGCACCACTAAACATGTCACTGGATTTAGGAGGGAACACTTCCAGAAAACCTGCTGAGAGCCAGGTGGCATGATAATCCAAGACAGCTCTAAAATTTGCACATAGGTTTGTTCTTATGTGCTGGCAACTGCACTAGATCTTCATTGCCTACAGCTGGGAGGGCAGGAATGTACTTGATGTGGAGAAGCCTATGCACACAGGCAAATGAGAAACTGAATCGTACCTTCAGTGCAATTTATAATCTCCTGACATCCAATTAATTTAAAAATAATTGAAAGAATTCACAAAATGTTGTAGAGGATGACTGAATATACACACTGTTACCCCTAATCAGTTGGTGGGAACCACTCCAGAAGACCCCTGAAACTAGTCAGGTGTGAATTCCCATCAGCTGCACTTTAGTGATGCTAGAGATGACTAAAGAACTGAAAATGGTTATAACTTCATATTAACAATCACGCTGCTCTGAAGGAGTTTGAAGGAGTTAAAGATTGACTGACATATAGTCATGCCCTCCATTTTTGCTAAGCAAAGGATCCTTCAATTGTTTCACCTAGCCAAATATATATTGAAAAAGTCAGAACTCGATGAACCTCATCCTGATGACTACCTAGCTAATTGAATTTTTAGCAGTACAAAGAAATATGCCTTTTCCAAATGCCAGCTGGGCTGTGAAAGGAATTTACAAGTTTTCCTTACAATGTACATTATCTAAACTGTTATTTAAAGGGTTTCTACTAGATTATTATATTCATATTCATATACACTTTTAAAATCACATACGACCAGATGTGATGTGTGCATTCTGAGGGGATTTAGAGACTTAGCATTTCCTACAGATTCCCTACAACATCTCTGTATAAACAAGAACAGAAGCCAGGTGGATCAGTTCACTTTCTCTCCAGTGACTTACAGGGTATTTAAGTACTTCACTTCATAAGGGCTGGATTGTTTCTGCCCCTGGGCAAGAAAACTAATTTAGATGCCTGTATTAGTTTCAATGGATCTAAGCCACAGTGTATTTAATGCTCTAAGACTATGCATTATCCTGCTGATGTGATTTGTAAGCCTCTGAATGTGGTATTATTAACAGTGTTGAAGAGAGAAAGGCAATAATATCTTTGCTTCACCCTGTGCTCATTTTTAGCTTTCATAGTTAACCAATGATCTACTATTACAAGTAGTTGCAAAAAAGTCCATTATAAATATAGCAACAGTTATCTTTAACTTAACCATTTCTGCAAGTAAATATTTGTGCTCTTTTTATCATGCATATCTTTGCTGAGAAACATTAAAACATAATAACATCCTCATTCTTTGCTAGTCATGCTATTCTAGGCATTCCATATCCTGTGTTAACTCCTAATTCTTGCTTGTAAATTCCTTCAGCAGCCCAACTGCCATCAGCAACTTCTCACATTCTTAAGAAACACCATAAAAATAAAATTTTGCTCTATAGAATCTGCATGCATTCCTGACTCATGATGTAGCCTCAACACTAACAGACACATCACACTTTACAGACAATCAGGAAGAAAACCAAGCTTTTAATCTTCATAAATATGACTACATCACTAGTAAACAAAATAGGGCAAGACAGGCTCAAACATACTGAAGAACTGCGCTGAGTGCTACCAGATATAGGTCGAGTCAATGAATGGGACATAAAACACAGAAGAAACCATTCTGTTTTGCGAAAGGAGGAAAGAAAGATAAGGACAATTGAGTGATATGAATTCCTCAGAAGTTAATGTTTCAGCTTCAACAGAAGTTGAGGTTAGACTTTTGCATGTGTAGAATTAGTGAGGATTCAGATGAACTGTTTTGTTCTCTGAGTTCTGTGGGATGGTAAACACTGCATCACATGTCACAGGGAAGGAAATCATTAGGTGATGGGTCAGGACAGTCATAAGAGAAAAAGGTGAGAACACCTTTAGCTATTCTAGCCAGATCTTAATGTGTGTATTGGCAGAGCAGGAGCCAGCAGTGTGCCTTTGCTGCAGAGAAGGCTAACAGTGTCCTGGTCTGCATTACACAAAGTACTGCCTGTAGGTTAAGGGAGGTGATCCTTCCCCTCTAATCAGCACTGGTGAGTCCAATCCTGGAGTGCTGTGTTCAGTTCTAGTTTCCTCAGTTCAAGAGAGATACGGACATACAGTAGAGAATGAAGGGTCACAAAGATGATGAAGAATCTGGAGTATCCTATGAAGAAAGGCTGAGAGATCTGGCACAATTCAGCCTGGAGAAAAGAAGGCTCAGTGGGGTCTTACCAATGTGCAGAAATACCTGAAGAGAGGGTGCACAGAGGATGGAGCCAAGCAAGTGCTGCACTGTGTGAGGAGCAAAGCACAAACAGAAACACATGGGTTTCGCCCTGAACATCAAGAAACACTTTATACTGTGAGGGTAACTGGGCCCTGGCTCACTTGTGGGAGGTATTCAAAAGCCATTAGTACACGGTTACAGGAAATGGCCCTAGGTGTCCCCTTTGGAGCAGAGGGGTTGGTCCAGATGACATCCAGTGGACCCTTCCAACCTCAACCATTATGCGACTCTGTGATTATGTTTATGTTTATCATATGATGTCAAAAAAGATACACCCACAAACTGTCTTTACTGTTCTCGTTTTGTTTTGCATGTACTAATTTTATTTGTTAAAAAAAAAAATTTAAAATGTCTTCCTAAAAAATACTGCTGAAAATTGAGGGCAACTATGGTACCTTTTAGCCCCCAAAACCCTAATTTCTTAGACTTCTTGAACAGCTGACAAAAATGTCACGTTTACATTTGTTACGTGTTTGCTAACTTACTCTCTCTTAAGAATGCTATTAAAGATCAAAGGAAAATATTTATAATACATTTTAAAATGGAAAATTCAAGTAAATAATCTAAAATATTTCAGCATTGACAAGGTTTAGGGCTCACAGAAATTTTTACTCTCCCTGAATCCTTAACAGTGAAAATGAATTAAAATAGGCTTTCTGTGCAGATCAACAGAAAATACTTGGAACACCTATTGAAAGAAAGCAACTGAATCTTTAATATTATAACGTGAAATAATTTTTTATATTGGTCAAGCCACCGATCTTTCTAGTTTGATTTGAATGAAGAAATAAAAACTATTTTAGTTTAGCAACTGGTTTCTGACAAATCAAAGCAGCAAAATTAAACTAAGGTTCTATGGCAACATTGCAGGTTTTATTATTTAATTTTCAGCTTCATGATACCTTCCTTTTAATGTATTAATACCAATTGGCTTCTCCTAAATTCTTCTATTGAATTTTGAATTACATTGTTTGATATCCTATTACTCAGGTCTGACTACATTGCCAATATAATTACTGCACCTTGAAAGTGAAATGAGGTATCATAAAAACTCAGGCTATAAATTTAAGCCTTCATTTTAAGAGGATCTCAGTACAATATTTCCAATCTGTTAATAATCTTTGCAGTGTATGACTTCATCTTTTTTACTGAATTTAAAATTAAGGAACCCAAACCTTTTCTTCTCAAAGGTCCAATGATTAGCATTTAATTTTGACCTGGCCTCTCTCCGGAGAGATTGCAGCTAATTTTCAATGCAATGAAAATGACAGAGTGTTTCATTTGATTTATTCTTAAGTATAAACCATAGTAAGAAAAAAATCACCTTTTCATAATAAATTTTCACCTCCAGCTCTCAATTATTCTCTGTTGAACTTTTGTTATAACTTAATTTTAATTTGGAAATAATTTTAAAATACTTTTTCAGCATTATAGCAAACATTTATACGATGTGGTACTAAATTACAGAGTAGCACCAGTACATAGGGTTGATTTTCAGATTAAATTGAACAAAAAATATGGAGAGTTGGCAGACATATATAACTCTAAAATAAATCTTTTTTAAACTCCTTATAAACTGTCTTGAAGCTGGTTTTTTGTAGGTCTTTTTTGTTCGTTGGTTGGGGTTTTTTTTTCATATACTCTATATACCGGCCACCTGGATGTTCAGAAATGTCCTCTGTAAATGTTAGGACTTTAAACTGAAGAAAGAAGTTCTCTAAGAAACTTTTTAAAATATTCACAATGGAATTAAGTTTTAAGTTAATGTAACTGCTTTAGGAGTTTATAGGCGGGTGTCAATGATTTGAGATATCACTGATACATGTTTACCTCTGTGATCCCTATCTGTGATAGTAGAAATCTGATCTTAATTCAGTTGCTAAACATGGGATATTGTGATACTTTAGATAACTTAAAGTATTTAGGGTATTCTCAAGAGGATGATGTAATACAAAGCGGAAACAATTCAGCTGCATAAAGGAGGGACATTAAGTCTCTCAGGGTACCCTTATGTGTTAAAGCCACAGAGACACCAGAAGAAACCCAGAAGCAGATACTGTGGAGTATGGACGTAGCTGCTCAACTATACAGGGAACTGCCTTTAGCACTATCGATAAAGACCTACGACACTCAGCTTGGCAACATGCAGACCACTAGTTTACATACAATTAGCAGTGAAAATGTGAGAAAAGCGTATGATATCTAGGCGATATCTTGCTTCTAAATTATTTCAGATGATACCTCATTTACCACAGAAACATAGAATCATAGAACAGCCCAGGTTGGAAGCAACTTCACAAGATCCTCTGGTCCAATCTTTCATGGAAAGGGAGACCAGATGAGAACGAGACCAGTATGTACCTTACACACAAATACATACATAACATGGTATTTTACCTACAGCTCTTGAAAGGGAAAGTAAACTTTTTAATCCTGGGCCTATTTTTCAGCAATTCACTGTGGGGGTGTGTGTGTTTACTTTTAAAACCAAGTAAATAAATAAATAAATACATTTTGCACTCAGACAGAGAAGATATTGATGATATCTTCTGCTGTATCAGTGGCTATTCATTAGACCCTCAGTTCAGTGTTTTGATCTCTAAGGAACAATTAAGTATGCTCAATTGAACATGAAGAGATTTAGAAATGTTAGAATATTGTCTCTTGCTTCTTATGTAGAAATAACTCCTGTAGATACTGACATAATCTGATATTATTGGTAGCATAATTTTGGAATTATCTAAAATAGGGTGACTAGTCAGGGTTAGGCTATGGTTGAACTCTATGATCTAAAGCGTCTCTTCCAACATAGGCGACTCTATGATTCTATGATCAAAAAATAAGTCTGAAGGGACAGATGATTCTGACCTTACTCATCACCACCCAGTTTTCAGTGTTGTGATGTTCCCCCTAAACAGTCCTTTTTAGGTGTGCAACTTGGAGCACCAAAAAGGACTGTGATGTGCTGACCCTGACCAGCAGCCAAACACATACCCTGGCTTTCACTCACTCCTCTTTCCTGTGGGATGGGAAGAAAATAAAAGGAAGGTGAGAATCACAGAATAACAGAATCGTTAAGGTTGGAAAAGACCTCCAAGATTATCTAGGTCAACCATCCCCCTACCACCTATATTACTAACTAAACCATGTCCCCAAGTACCTCATACAATCTTTCCTTGAACACCCTGAGGAATGGTGACTCCACCACCTCCCCAGACAACCCGTTCCAGTGTCCAACCACTCCTCCTGAGAAGAATTTTCTCCTAATTTCCAAACTAAACCTCCCCTGGCACAACTTGCAGCCATTCCCTCTTGTCCTATCACTACTTAGCTTCAAGAAGAGACTGAAGACTCATATGCAAACCAAGAAGAGGAATCAATTCACTACTTCCCAACAGTAGGAAGATATCCATCCACATCCTGGTAAACAGTGTCTCAGTATGTGTAACAGTTGCTTAAGAAGACAAATGCTGTAAGAACAATTGTTCTCCTCCTCCCTTCCTTTCCCCCTCAATGATATCTTGCTCAGAAAGAGGAATGAAAAAGATTGCTTAGCCTCTGAAAAACTTGCTTCAGTGGTTCACTGCTTTCCAAGTGATTCCCTCTCCCCAGCCAATGTCTGACTGCATTTTATGGTGTTCCCAAGAAGAATCTGTTCTACGATTTTCCCTTCAAGAAGTCTTAAGTTGCTATTAGGTCAACATTTAGCCTCCACTTCACAAGACTAAACAAACCTGCTTCCTCAGCCTCTCCCAGGCTACAATCTTGATAGCCTGTCACCAGACCTCCTCCTGTTTCTTTCTATGCCTTTCGAATTGTGGAGTGCAAAACTGGAAACAATATTTCAGGTGCAGCCTTAGCAGCACCAGGTGTTATGGCCTGCTGATAAGATTTTTTCCTGATGCAGACCAATATGCAGTGTTCCTCATTCATGCTGTTGGCCTGGTATGTGTCATAATATCCAAGGATCTGAGAATATTTAGATCGTGCCTGTTCTTCTTAGCATGTCATTAGAGCTGTAGTTACTCCTCTTCAGTTTCACAGCTCAGCATTTCTTGTGTATCAGTTGACCTAATCCTCAAGTTTATAGAGATTACTTTTGATGAAGGGCTGCCCTTCATTTTTTATTTCTAATTCTGAACAGTTTGGCTTTTAAACACCCAGATTATTCAACAACTGCAGTTTATAACCTGATGAGATTTTCACAATAGCAATATTATTATTGTTGCCTTTGTTATTATTTAAAAATTAAAAATACCTGAGGTGGAAGCAGTGGTAATCTTATATAAGCAAGTAGCATACTTAGGTCATTGCATCGCCTCTGCATATCGTACTTCACCCACATCATTAAGGCATGGAAAATGGTCTCTTCATCAGGAACGTTTACATCATCACTAGCAAGAAGTTTATGGAGTTCTTCAGCTGGTAGAAGTAAAAATTCTTGATTTCTTATAACTTCCATTATATTGTCCTGAGAAGAAAAAAGTATTTCAGATTCAGTAATACTAGAAGAAAATACACACAACTGTTCAAGCTAATAAACACACAGTATTGGTCAGTATCTGCCATACCCAGACCTCTTACAGCTCATGAGAAAGAAACCCCAAAGATGATTAGAGCTAAACAGCTACAGTTGTAATTAAAATATAAATATATTCAGAAAACAATATGAAGATTATGTGATAATATTGTAATTAAAAATAGAAATAGCACAGGCTAGGGCAGATCTGCATATTGTTTGAAATTTTTATAAACTAATTGGTAATCAAACACTTTCAATATACTGTAAATCTTTACATGAACATATTAATTTTTCCTGTATTTTTTTACTATCTGATTTATATTTTAAATAACTTGTCAGTCATATACAGTTATCAATATCCAGATGATCGCAGCCTATACATATGACAAGGTCAAGAGGAAGATCAATGCCATGAACTTGATGCTATTTATTAAATTTGTTTAGAACAGATTAACATCCAGCTAAGATGCAAAATATATACAGCAATTAAAATCTCACAGTATTAAAATTTATAATACATATAGGAATAGCCCAACAAACAAAACCCCAACCCTAAAAAAACCCCAAATAAACTAAGTTACAACATATAAACTATATAAACTAAAGAAACACATTTCATTTAGTTGACTGAATCCTAAAAACTAAATTAAGTGCTCTCTGAACTACCTAACCTACATTAACAGCACAGAACCTAAACACAGTTTTGCAGACATCTTTTTCCAAATAGTTCTTTTAAGGTGCTTGATCTCCATGGAGAAAGTGCAAATATATTCTCACATTCTTGATTCACAGACAATTGTACGAAGAAAGTGATGCAGGTATTGACTGAAGGCAAGAGACACTTCTGGAAAAAAAACCCTCCTAATTTTTTACTTAAAAATGTAAAACATCTTTTTCCATAAAAAAAGTAAATTGCAATATTTGATAGATAAAATATGATAATGAATTTCATAATGATATTTTGGATAGACTTTGTTAGAGCAAGATAAGAAGCAAGGAAGGAATGACAAAACATCAGTCACAGATTTAAGTGTAAGATCGTAAAAATTGAGAGAAGTGGATAATTCCACTTTTAATGCCCACTCAATTCGACTCAGCATATCAAAAGTCAAATTAATGCTATCTATCATTGCTTATTTGGGTTTGAGTCAGGGGAAAGACTGATTGGTCATCAGAAACTGAGAAAAAAGCAACACAGAATTACTGGGACAATACAAGTAATAATAAATTTTTAAAAAATGATAAAAATAAAGATGCCAAGTTTAAAATATCAGAATTGCAGTCTGGCCCTAGTAAATCACATGTTGTCCTCCCCCTTCCCCCCCCTCCCCCCCATGTAATAGAGGGAATTTAATATTTCATTTCTTCAACAACATATTTTTTGAAAGTTACTGCTATTAAAATCTGCATATTGTTTTATATAAGGTAGCAGAGATGAGAAATACAAAGACATGGCAAGATCATGACAGACAGAAGTTTCACTGAGATGTGTAATTGCCCATCAAATACATACATGCAGACAGAATAAATTAGCTAAAGCTGAGAGTGATGCTTATGAATGTGACTCCTTTTACATGTAAAACTTAACTTTCAATTAGTAACTTTTTTACTTTTACTTGCACACCAACAATGGGACGCTGATATAACACATAATCAAAGACACACACACACACACACACATATATGTGGTATCTCTCTCTCTATACACACACATACACACACACACACACATATATAGGGTATTTGTTGTCCTAAACCTATATATACATACACACACATAGAAGGTCATGGTCTGTCTTAACAATGATGTTGTTATCTCTACATAATAGATAATTAGATCAAAACATGACTCAGTTGTGGGGCTTTTTTAATTGCTTAATTAAATATCAATAGGTACCGAAACCCAAGATATGTATGGACTAAGGTTTTTAATCCATTGACTCATGATGAAGTTTAAATTGTGTGACTAGAACATTGTATGATAGCTTGGAAATGTAAGGGAACTAGTTTGCAGGCACTTAAGCACAAGTTGGCTTAATTCATTTTAATTAAAAAGCCATAAAACTCAGAAAATTTCATTGCACTTCTCAGTAAAATGATTTATAATCCAAAGTTTAATTAAGGCCGGTTAAAATGACATTAAATCCCATTATGAAAAAAAATATAACTAGTTCTTAATAGGAACCAACATCAAGCTTTGCAATATCATATTAATCCAAAGGCCTAATATTTCTGAGAAGTACTGCGATGGTGGAATAGAGTTTATGAACTCACAGAACTTAATTAATTGTGAATAGCACTCAGAGCAGGGGCTCAAAATTCAGAATAATTTTAGGGTTTATTTAGTTGAGGTTTTTAAAAATAATTTTTAATTGTCTTTTCATTTGGATATATGCTTAAGGAGAGCTTGTTTCAGCCTCTGTACTGATTTACCATTGACTGAATGTAGAATCTAATAAAGTTTTCATACAAAACATAAGGGCTCCAATCTGTTCTTCCAAACATCTGGATTTACACTAGTTTCATGTTACTCAGAGACTAGTATTGTATATTATGTAATAAAAATTCTTTATAGCACTGTAACTTCTGTATATATACACACATTTATATGGCATATTTATACAAATTATATATATAATGTATAACAGCAATAAAATCCAGTTTCTTGATCTTCAGAGCTAAAAAACTCTCTCCTTCAACGTTTTAGCATTTGCTAAATTGACTATTTAATGTTTAGAACTTCCTAGATCACATTTTAATTCCTCGAGATTCATTTCATTTAGAGCAGCAAAGCACAGTTCAATGACTTACTGTTTTATCATAACAGAAACAATTAATTAAATGCTTAATGTAGAAAAATATCTGCCTTTCTTTTAAAATGCAATTGGTTTTCATTTTTGCAAGGAATAGGATACAAAACATGGGTATGATCTACTGGTTAAAATTTTCAGTGTAAGTGAAATAAATTTTAAATTCTCCTGAAATTAAGTTTTGAGATTGGAATTGTGCTACTCAGTCCTGTTCTAGTGAAGTGCTTTCAAGAATGCTTAGGTTGTCACAGGCTGAGAAACCTTAATTTTCAGAACAAGGTTTCTCAGCATTTAAGACCATCCAGGGTTATGTGACAGAGGTATATGAATTCTCAGGACCTGTAACTTTTGACTCTTAACACTCTTAAATCTCGTCTTCACTGTCTCATAAGTCTCATAAGATCAACTGGGCTGTGACTAATGCACCTCCGGCATGGGTCATTCACTTAGCCTTTCCCTTCAGCAAGAACTGTGATGTTGTAATTCAGCACTGGATTTTTGCTTTTAAATTAGAAAAGGTAACTTAAAGTAGAAAGTATGAAAGTCTCTGAGCGCACATGGAGAAAGCTATGTCTCACTTGGTTGCTCTTTCACTTTCTCAAAATGATCACGCAATAACCATTGCTGTGGAGTTATAGCATTTCCAGATGGAACTGTCTCACTTTTAAAGCTTTTCAGAAGCACACAGGGTTAGAATTAGATGACCATAAAGCACTACCATAGTAGAATCATGTAAAAAAACCATCTCTATTTAAGGGTAGATACGCAAGCACCTGAGTATCTAACAAATTGTGCATTATAGAATCATAGATCAGTATTGTTGGAAGGTACCTTAAAGATCATCTAGCTCCAACCCTCCTGCATTGGGCAGGGACACCATCCACTAGACCAGGTTGCCCAAAGCCCCATCCAACCAGGCCTTCAATACTTCCACGGAGGTGATGTCCACAACTTCTCCAGGCAACCTGTACCAGTGCTTCACCACTCTCATCATAACAAAAAATTTCTTCCTAATATCCAATATACATCTATCCCCCTTCAGCTTAAAGCAATTAACCCTTGCCCTATCAGTATATGGGAACGGGAAGTTTATCAGTGTACGGGAAGAGCACAATAGGGTCTCTCTGGAGGCTTCTCTTCTCCAAGCTGAAGCAGCTCAATTCTCCAAGCCTGCTTTCATAGGACATGTGCTCCAGCCCTTTGATTATCTCCATGGCCCTCCTCTGGACTTGCTCCAACAACTTAATGTCCTTCTTGTGTTGGGGGCTCCAGAGCTGGGTGCAGTACTCCAGGTGCCTGCAGTGAAGCAATGTTGGCTCTCACCAATCACCTCCTTATTTTCCATATGCCTGAGCATAGTTTCCAGGAGGATCTGCTCCATGATCTTGCCAGGCACAGAGGTGAGACTGACTGGCCTGTAGTTCTCCTGATCTTCCTTTTTCCCCTATTTCCCTACCTGACCTTGCTTTTACCCTCTGTAGGCTATTTTCTGTCCTTATTTTTCCCAGGAGCTCCTTGTTCATGCATGCCAGACTCCTGGCATTTTTGTCTGACTTCCTCTTCGGTGGGATACATCATTCCTGAGTTCAGAGGAAGTGATGCTTGAATGCTAACCAGCTTTCTTGGGCTCCTCATCCCTCCAGAGAGGGAAGCCCTAATGAAATTAAAGTATTACCGAGTATAATTTAATAAAAATACATTGTACTACATATATCCTTATAATGATGTTATCAATACAAATTAATATATTTTTATCAAGACTTATAACAATAATTATTTTTAATAGAATCAAATTATTTTGAAAAAGTTCTCATTGATGTTTAACATCACTGATTTCACTAGCTAGCATTTGTCAGTTGTAAGGATGACCCTGAGAATAACTACTTCAGTATTATAAAGAACATGAAATAATTTTTACCTTGATGGAGAATGTCATGTTCTGAGAGTGCTATTTAGAACCTGTTACATCAGAGTTGCTGTGGCAGTAAAATGCTTAGCAGGCTTTTTAGTTTTGGATGTAGGGGGTCTTAAGTTTTACATTTTATTGATTTTTATGCTGTGGACTTTCTAATTAAAAAAAAAAGTGCTGAAAAAAAGGGTATCCATACAAAAGCCTTTCACTTAAATAGTTAATAACTAGTGTCAATGAGTATTTTAAGCCCACATTGCTTTTAGTTTAGAATCTAAGTTTTCATAAGAACATTTAAACAATAAGTAGTGCATATGATTTCCATATTAAATCATATAATAGACTTTCGGAAGCCCTAAAGACCTGAATGCCAATTTTTATTTTGGTGAAACTCCAAATTATTTCACTCTGGAATTACTGCTGCTGTGCAACACTGAATTCATAACTCTTGTTCTGCACACTCACTTTTCCCTATAAGCTGTGTAACATACAAGGCTACATCCTGTTTCAAAAATTGTCCTAACCTCTTCTTCTCTAAGGAGAAGGGTGTTTTGTTCTGGTTTTGACTGGGAGGAAATGACTTTTCTTTAGAGTAGCAAGTCTGGAGTTATGTTTTGGATTTCTGTTGGAAACAGTGTTGATAATACAGAGGTGGTGCTGTTACTGCTGAGAAGTGTTTACACATGGCCAAAGCGTTTTCTGCTTCTCCTACCACCCCACCTGCAAGTGGGCTGGACGTGTGCAAGATGTTGGAAGGGGAAAACAGCTGGGAGAGGTGACCCAAACTGACCACAGGGGTATCTCATACCACATGATGTCATGCTCAATATATAAATCTGGGGAAAGAAGACAGACAAGAGAGACATGGAAACATGGCATTTGTCTTCCCAAGTCACCATTATGGTGATGGAGCCCTGCTTTCCTGGAGTTGGCTGAACCCCTGCCTGCCCGTGGGAACTGGTGAAAAAATTCCTTCCTTTGCTTTGCTTGCAGCTTCTGCTTTACCTATTATACGGCCTTTATTTCAGCCGATGAGTTTTCTCACTTACACTCTTCCTGTTCTCTCCCCCATCCTGCTGGGCAGAGGTGAGGGAGCTATGTGGTGCTTAGCTGACAGATGGGGCAAAACTACAAATTATTAGAACCAAGGAACACAATTTGGGGAGAAAAAAACCCAGAATATTTGTGTTCCATGACTTGAATTGTCCCAGATTGATATATTTGTTGTTGGAAGAGTTCTCAGCACAATTTCAAGAAAACAGTAAAAAAGCTGGCACTAGCACTGTGAATCATCATGTTTTGGACTGGAAAGGCTAAAAGTGGAAAAAATAGAGACTCACTGTGCAAACTGGTATATTGTTGCAGGATTGTAAATTGTACGTATACACTTATACTCTTGTGACTGTCTTAGTTTTGTATCTTTTACTTGTATAAGATGTACCCTTGGCAGTCCTCAGATATTGAATCTGAGCTGCCCCAAGTTTTTAAATTGAGTTGTTTCAAGACATGACAGAACAAAATTTTTCTGTGTTTAAATTATAACAGTCCATGGAATTAGTTATCATAACACTCTTAGTTTCATCTTCTCATAGCATGACTTTTCTTCCCTACTCTGCTCAAGTAATTATCAAAGAAGCATAGGATCATAGTATGTGCAAGGTTGGAAGGGGCCTTTAAAGGTCACCTAGTCCAACCTCCCCCTGCAGTAAGAAGGGACATCGTCATTAGATCAGGTTGATCAGATCCCCCATCAAGCCTGACATTGAATATCGCCAGGGATGGGGCCTCCACAACCTCTCTGGACCACCTGTTACAGTGATCCACAACCCACATAGTGAAGAATTTTTTCCTAATACCCAACCTAAATCTACCCTTTTCTAGTTTAAAACCATTACCCCTCGCCCTATTGTTGATGTACCCACATGATTGTCATGTACCCACATGACCTTGTGAACAGTTCTTCCCCAGATTTCTGACAGGCACCTTTCAGGTAATGGAAAGTTGCTTTAAGGTCCCCTCAAAGCCTTCTCGTCTCCAAGCTGAACAGCCCAACTCTCCCAGACTGTGTTCACAGGAGAGGTGCTCTAGTCCTTTGATCCTTTTTGTGGCCCTCCACTGAACATGCTCCAACAGGTCCATGTCCTTCGTTGTATTGAGGGCTCCAAAGCTGGACCAGGTGAGGGCTCACCAGAGCAGTGTAGAGGGACAGAATCCCCTCTCAATCTGCTGGCCACAAGTCTTTTGATGCAGCCTAGGATGTGGTTGACCTTCTGGGCTGCAGATGCACATTGGTGGCTCATGTCCAGTTTTTCATCCATAAGTACCCCCAAGTCCTTCTCCTCAGGGCTGCTTTCCAGCATATCATCTTCTAACCTATATGTGTAATGGGGATTCTCCCAACCAAGATGCAGGACCCTGCACTTGGCTTTGTTGAACCTCATGAGGTTCACCTGGGCCCACTTCTCCAGAGTGTCCAGAAGCCCTCTGAATGACACCCAATCCCTCTGGTTCATTAACCTCTCCACTCAGCTTGGTGTCATCAGCAAATGATCTTCAGCAAATGACATAAGCTTGGTGTCATCAGCATTATGCTTTAGTACAAATTTGCTTCCCCAATCCAGCACTATCATCTAATTTACAGTCTAGCCACAGTGGCTCCCCTAACCTGTAGATCATATTTATACTGGAAAAGAGCTCTTTAGATTATCTAAATCCAATGTCTTTGTTCAAGAAGGGTTAGATAGAGCAGATTGTCCAAGATTGTGTCTAGTTGGGGTTTTAATATGTCCACAGGAGGAGACTCCACAACCTGTCTTCACTATGCATGCCAGTGTTTGACCATCCTCATTGTAAAAATATGTTGTCTCATGTTCTGATGGAAATTAATGTTTTATAATTTGTCCTGTCACTGGGCACTACTAATAAGAGCATGACCTCCTCATCATCAGTTCCTTTTATCAGGCTTTTATAAGATGTTGACAAGATTGTCCCGGCTCTCACAGCCTCTATATGAAAAACACTCAAGCAACCATTAGAGCAATCACTAGAGATAAAGCACTCCCCAAATGGTACCCCATGGGAAAAAAGAGCAGAAACATTTTGTAGGATAGGAGGATATCCCTCTGTCCATTATATCCTCCTATGATATTAATGCCATGAAGAGCAGGATAATAGCAGGGTAAAATAATGGTCTAAGGAAAGTGAGATCTCTTCCACTAAGAGCCCCAGTAACAGTCCTCACAGCTTCTGGCCGTTGCTGGAATACTCTACCCATGGGTAGATTAAAACTCACTGAGTTTGGGGACATGCGTGTATACACATTTTGAAGCAGATTCAGCAAGTACTAGATGATACTGATCAAATGAGACTGTGGCCAAGAGTTGGAATTGCAGCTTGTGGCATCTTAATAAACTAATTTTTGTTAGAGATGTCTCAGAAGCTGTACTGTTAGGCATTGGGCTGCTCAGCAAAGGTTACAAGTATGTCTCAAGATAATGGAACTTGCTGCACGTGACTGTGGTGCATGCTGGAGCAATTGTTTCAGCCCCTGTGCCATAGTTTAGTCCATTTGTTATGCAGAATCCACAACTAGGGAGGGTGTTGGTATTTGGTTACAGAGGTGTGCTTCAATCTGTTTAATCTGACCTCTGAAACATATTGCAAAACCTGTTTGGGTACAGAAAAACAGAAGTGTAACCTTTCAACATTTATGTCAAGGTAAGCACATATTTTTATGCCCTAAAGGAGCCTCTGTTTTGTTTAATCTGATTACAGGCATAAAAAAGGAAAAGTAAGGAAAATGAAGGGTAACAAGCCTAAAAAGAACTTTACCTTAATCAAATCTGATTAATAAAAAAACTGGAAATCAGAAGAAAAAAAAATAATCCTGTGACTAAAGCACTGAGCTCTGGAACAGGTTTTCAGTGTGTGGGGAGGGAAGAGAACCAGTGCAAGAATTTAGGATTATGGTTTACAAAGGGGATTACATGAAGTGGTTTCCCTGGACAGCAGGGAACTTCCTTGGGATCCCTTTCAGTCTTGTTTTAATCCAGTTACCCATTTGTTGAACCTAATAACGTCTGATTCACTGAAGACTGCTTCCTATAAAGGCATCATCTCAAAGACATCTGGAGATGGGTAATTTGCTACTTTTGCAGTAGCTTTCAGAAGTAATCACCCTCAACATTAAAATTTGTGTCTAATTTCCCATTTGAACTAGTCTATCTTACTACAAATTTCTCAGTCTGATTAATGAGCCCATTAGCACCAAAACTTAAAAAAAAACCACCCCAGAATAATCTCTTGAGTCTTTAATAACTCAAAGGAGTTGAGTGGTTATAGCCTTGCTTTTATAATTCATTCACAGTACTGTGTCCTATAACACCATGTTGTAATGTTCAGGAGTGAAAACAAGATACTTAATCATTAACACTGTTTCTTGAGGTAGCACCTACAAATTCACTGGTAATCTCATAATCATTCACTGACCTATCCTGACCCTACTTAGCCTCTGAAATGTGATGGAATACAGCACAAAGCAAAGGCTAAAGGCATATGCAAGATCATGTCTATTAAAGAAGCTTCTACTTTCATAAATTATTAATAAATACTGTAATTAAGATAATATTCTAAAAGGCAATTGAAACCTCAGTCAGAGCTTTAGAGTGAAATCTTTTCTCATATTCCTGTACTCCAAACTTGAATTAAAAATAAGTAGCCATTAAAATGAAAATGCATCTAACGAACCATGCAGAACAGAGGAAAAATGCCTTATCCTATTGCTCTCCTTTCCACACTATAAAGATTTGCAACAACAGCGTCTCTTCTGCCTTCAGTGGGTATCTCAAAGCATATGCGTTCTGTGTCATGTGTGATACATGTAGTGGCTGGAGAATATTTTAGTTACACTTTTAAGCAGTGAAATGTTTAAAAATGGTAGTTAATGTTAGTATTTCAGACTCAGTAGTCCTTTTATCTAAAACCAAATATTAAAAAAACCCCAAACCAAATAAAAAAAACCAAACCACCAAAAAACACAGCAGAGATATATGAAAACTTAAACATTTCTGATTAATTTACAGTAAAACATGGTAGTAAAAAAGAGTGTATACTTTCCAGGAACATCCTAGAAAAGAAATAGCCCATCATAGAAAAAAATGATAAAGAAATGCCTGGGACACTTTGTTTTCAGTTGTTGGACTCTCATCTACCTTTCAACAAACATCCAGCACAATCTGAATTCCTGAGAATCTTAATTAGTATTAAATAAGAAATTATATTCCCAATTAAGAAAAACATTAGAACATAAGGATTATGAGAGAAAACCACCTCTCTATGTAAAGGGGACTTCCAAAGATTTCCACTCCATAAGCAGACTGGAAGAAATTCATATGGTAATTACTCACTTGGCCGCAATTACAGCCCTCAAATACAGTATTAAGTCCAGATTAATTCTAAAGACAGAATGTTATGATACAAAGTTTTTCAAGTAGCCACACACACTACTCCCCTAGATAACAAACTTTTTGTACTCCACAGTATTTCAGGAAATAGAATAATTCACAAAGATGCCTGACCATTAACTATGGTGATTTCCATAGTCTTTCCAAGAAAATAACAGTATATATTATAATGCAAAATAACCACTGTATTTAGATCTTAAGTGGTTTGTCAAGATACAAGCCAGCTGAAAACTTGTCACATTAAATTGTTGTGCTTGATAGAACACTTAAAAAACCTGTTAAATGAGTGCTGAAAATATATTAACCTACTGTGTGAATCCCAACAGACAAATTTCAGACTGAAGTGAAATTGTAAAACATTCCTCATCCTGCACAAAATATTGATTAAACTGACAGTTACTCTTGTTTTATCGGTGCTTTGGAAATTACAAATTTGGAAGGAAAATACATTACATTTCACTCTCTCCAAGACTGCACATTAGCATCAAATAATCTCAGGCTGTCAACTAACTATAACATGCAGTAATTTCTTAGCATGAGTTCTTTATTGGGAAGGGGGAGGAGGTGCAGAGAACTTGATAGCTGTGTCTTGGTGGATTTTTTTAGGTTTTCGTTTCATTCTGTTCAAGTTCTCACATAAATTTTAATCATACTAACTTTTAGAAATCCATCACTTAAAAATCATCTGTTTTTTTAAAAAGAATGACAAGAGCAAACTGTACTCAAACTCAGCTTTCCAAGATGTGTTGTTACAAAGCCAGGAATTCTTTATGCAATTATACCTTCCATATTAAAAATAAAAAATTAATAATAATAATAAACAAAATTAAAATCTAGACTTCTTTCACTCACGCAAAATCTCATTTCTTTTCTATTTGTCATCACAAGGAAACAGATCATTTCTTCTGGAAACGAAGAGAATACCACTAGATGAAGTTATGCATAACACAGTTGACTTTAAAGCTGAACATAAGCATACTTTAAGATAAACAATTTAAAATAGGAGGATTTGGTAAGTTTTTCGGATTGGAACTCTTGATACCCTAATGCTTTAAAAGTTTCTTATTACGTTAAAAACGATGGTATTTATTTACATAAACTTGTTGGCTGAGGCAGTCTTGCACAGAATTTAGGTACCTATATGTTACTTAGTGTTTAAGTGCCCATAGAACATAAAAAGAGCCATATGGGTTTAGAGCAAGCAAAGGTCCTTTTGTGACCAGAGGCCAGATGTATTTTTGACAAAGTTTAGAAGAAAGTTTAAAAGATAAATATTCTCAGAAGCAGAAAACTGGAATCAATATATATTTTTTCTCTCCTGGTAAGAGATAGCTAAGATCCCAGTATTAAATGTATACAGATTATTTCTCCACCTGCAATATTTTAAACATATGAATATTTATTTTTATTTGGCAATATATGCTTGGCATCACAAGATCTTTTTTAAAACTTCTTAGGGACAGTTTGTGGCTTGCACTACCCTCAGGAATTTTACACTTTCTATAAAGCCATTTTATTTTATTATTTATTCCTTTTCCATACAATTTATGAGAATAAATGAATATCTAGTTTACAATGTATTTCCCCTGTGGTCCTTACTGGTAACTTTTTACACAGTGACATTCATACATTCAATCTCATCTTTTAATTCCTAATTGTTAACCAGATATTAATCCATAGGACCTTTTGTCTCATGCCTTTAAGTTTGTTTCCTTAAGAGTTGCCAGTTCTCAAAGACTTCAGAAATGGAAGTAGACAATACAAATTCTGCCCACACACTCCCACAGCTTTGTGAAATGGAGTTTACCTCACCAAGTTTTTTTCAATTTCTTTAATCCATCTTTCTGCCCATTCTCCTTTCTTATGGTTTAACCAATTTATGCATAATCAACCTAATTGGACTGTGGCTCTTCGGGGGACTTTTTTTTCTTATTCTCGTTACTCTCTCACTGCTGCCACATCTATCAGCTGCCATTTTTATCTTACCAAAGACAACTTAAATTTGAGATTGAATATCACAGCTAATACTTCCTTCAGAATACTTGGGTCGATGCCAAATGGTCTTAGTGATCTGTTAGCATTCATATCACTTTGAGATAATTATTCTGACTTGGTATACTTTAATAAAAAAGTAAATTTATAGTGTATGAAACATGGCAGAAAATATGAATGCAAAGAACTCACTTAAATTTCTGTCTCTTGCCTTATCTTCCTTGAACATTCATATTAAATCTAGTTTATCTCAGCCTTACAGATTCTCTCTCAAGATTTTTTTTTTTAAAACTGTTTTTGAGAAGAACAGAATCTAAAATTCAAACTGGTTGTTCAGGCTCCATACATTATGCATGAGCAAAGTCAGTCACTAGACAGCAAGCCAAAATGCTGCAATGTAAATAGGTTGCTACAGAATCACAGAATTGCTAGGTTGGAAAAGTCCTTTGAGATCATCAAGTCCAACCATACCTGCTCTCTACTACACCATAGCCCTAAGCACCTTATCTACCTGTCTTTGAAATACATCCAGGGTCGGTGAGTCAACCCCCTCCCTGGGCAGCCTTTTCAGTGCCCAGTAACCCTTTCGGTGAAGAGTTTTTTCCTAATATCTCATCTGAACCTGCCCTAGTGCAGCTTGAGCCCATTCCCCCTCATCCTATCACCCATCACTTGAGTAAAGAGACCAACACCCATCTCTCTACAACCTCCTTTCAGGTAATTATAGGTGGTGATAAGATCTCCCCTCAGCCTCCTCCTCTCCAGGCTAAACATCCCCTGCTCCCTCAGCTGCTCCTTGTAATGTTTGCTCTCCAGCCCCTTCCCCAGCCTCACTGCCCTTCTCTGGACACACTCCAGGGCCTCAATGTCTTTCTTGTAGTGAGGGACCTAAAACTGAACACAGTACTCAAGGTGAGGCCTCACCAATGCCGAGTACAGTGGCACAATCACCTCCCTGGATCTGCTGTCCATGCTGTTTGATACAAGCCAAGATGCCATCAGCCTTCTTGGTCACCTGAGCACACTGCAGAACTATGAACTTGCCAAAATGAAATGGCATCTAGTGACATTTCTTCAATTCCACCTTATTTCTGCAGTGAATATACTCAGATTACGGAGTACAAATCCTCTCTGGAAGGCAAGTCACAAAATCTTCACAAAATATGATCAGTAGCATGATGTCTATGTTTCAGTTTAATAATTCAAACAGCTATCTGAAAAAATTTAGAGCATAAGAAAAGCCTCATGCTGAATAAATCCATTTCATCAGACACCAAGAATATATTCCAAGTGCTCATGAAAAAGACACTGTTCAGTGCACTCCCACTCAAGCTGATTTTGAACATATTTCTGTGCATCAGGAGTTTTGCCATAGATATTGGACTGACTATTCAATCAAGTCAAATGATGGGATATTAAAATTTTCAAATTTTAAATCAGTTACCTTAATCAAGTTTTAAACCCTATCTAATGCTAGTTCCTTGGGATATAGTTTCTTAAGAGGAGTTCCTAATCATTATTCCAGGCTTGTTAAATTAAGCAGAAAAAAATTTCATCTGCTTTAATCCTGTATGGACAGAAGATGGTGCAATAAGCAGTGCAGAGCAGTGTAGTAAGTGGACTAAATTGGGTCCAGTCAATGAACTAAATATGGTGGACTAGTGCTTTGACTTCTGTGCTTCTCCACCTTTGTGTGACAGACTAATCCCTCCTCCAACTAAGTTTTGGACTGTTTCATTTCAACTGAAATTTACTAATTTGTCTCAACACAGCAACACAAGATACATACACAGTATAACCTAACCACAGATTTTATCCTGTGAATGACACCAAGAAAGAAATATCTCTGAGGAAGTCACAGGGCTCAGGCCTGGATGAAACAAGCAATGCGACATATCCTATATTGGTTCTTTCTGTATAATGTTTCACTTATTAAAAAAAAATAAATATATATATATATAGTCAGAGTAGAAATGGGAGCAAGAATAGAAATAGGGTCAAGAGTAAGATAAGGATAAATAAAAAAAAATATGTATTTCATACTTGTCACTTTATCCTGCAGAATAATTGCTGGAGGTGACTTAGAAATTAAACTTATGTTCATGTTTAAGAAAAGGTTAAGCCTTGAAGAAACTTCCAGGGTGAAGAGCAGCTGACTATGCATTTCACAGAAGTTCCCTGAACAAGCTTAGAGGTTGGTAATATCAGGGGAGATTGATATGCTAAACCTAAGAGAAATTACACAAAGGGTGGAGCAGATTGGAGACACCATGGTCAGGCTCTGTGATCTATGGGAACCTGGTGCACTCTGGTCCTGTGAAGCTGCATTGTTTCTGCCCTAAGTGAGAACTGAACCAGAACTGAGCCAGCAGGTCTTCATCTTCCTGTCAAGATCATGTCCTTTCGGTGATAATATGGTTCAGCATTCTCTTCACATATTACATGCTTCCTTCTTCAGCTTCAAAGCAGGATCATTTTGCTCTTGAATTGAAATGCCACGAGCTGGAAAATGCATTCCAGTTGAGGCATCATGTGTCCTAGGTAGAGGGGAATAATTCTTTCTTTCTATTGGCTGGCTAATGAAACTTAGTATATGGTTAGTCTGCATACAGATACAGCACAGTTCTGTAGTTTCAGTGGTAGCCTATGCAGTTAAGACTGACAATGTTGACCACAGCTACATGTCATTCAGATGGTCTGCAGACTGCAGACACTCTCCATCTTGCAACATAAAGATCTATATAATATCTTTACGTTAAATCAAAACTTACAGCAAAATAGTTCATGTAAGTATAGATTAAGGTAAACCCCAAAAATTCTGTTGTTTTATCAACATGAGAAACAGGAACACTGCTTAATCATAGAATCGTAGAATGGTGTGGGTTGGAAGGGACACTAAGGATCATAGTGTTCCAACCCCCCTGTCACAGGCAGGGTCACCAACCTCCAGGCCTGGACCTACACAAGGTTGCCCAGGGACCCATCCAAACTGGCCTTAAGCTTTAGAAACATTTCAGAAAATTCAGAGCATCCTAGGTAAAACGGCGGCAACAACAAAACCAACAAAGCCAACAAAAACATCCCACCAAAGTCAAAACAACAAAACCCCATAAAAGTACCTGAGATCTAATAGAAGAAAACCAGCCTTGACTTGGCTTCGATTTATTCATGGCAAACTACATTACTGCATGCCGATTAACCACCATGCTGTGTAACTTAAGGTGCATCAGCACCTTCTTTGCATATACTGAAATTGTATTAGATGCTAAAATAAAAAAAATAGTATATAATTGTCTGAACAACAAGGTTTTGCATAACTTACATATTAATGCAAATATATAACTGCATGTGCAGAAAGAAATTAATGCAATCCAAGATTAAAGCATTTCCATTATAAATTTACTTAATATCCACTGCAGTATTCTTTTGCCTTCATTTCTCTTTCACTCTATTTCAGTAATATGATAACACTAAGGTATCTTTTGTTGTTTCTGCTAATTTTTTCTTCTATTTTGATTTTTCCTAGCATCTTCGTTCTTTACAAATTGATATATGGAAAGAAACACTAAAAACCTTAAAAGAATAACTTTTTCTTTAACCAATAAAATTTTCAATCTTGGGAGATAAAGCACCACCAAAATTATTAGCAGTTGAAAAGAGAGTACACAATAACTGACCTGCATGGTTGCAAAATGGATATGAGACAAGCTCATTATTCCAAGTGCAGTATAGAGATAAATTCCTTACTTATATGTTTATTCCAAGTGGGGCAGTTCATGTCCATCTAAAAAAAAAAGTTAACTCTCAATACTACTAATGAATAATAAAAATAAATTGTTGGAAATGGACTTAAAATAAAACTCATCAATCTTTTCTTTCCTCTAACCTGCTCTTAAAATGAGCAGTTAAAGAAACTCTTCCTGGCAGGTCTCAGATGCCAAATTAACACTACGCCATTAAAGTAATCTCAATGTTATCCTAACCTACAGCATGCGTAGGGCAGAATAACAGATGATTTTGCCATTGAAAACATCCTTACAATTTTCTTTAATTTTCTTTATAATTATTCCCTCACTCCTTTTAAGGGAAATCTCATGTGCTGGGTAAAATATTATCCTGGTAAGTTAATATATTTTCCAATCATTTACCATTATTTGTAATATTTCAGTGGACTTAGAATACTGTGAGAAAGGTGTGCTTGTAAAAGGATCTGTACCAGTAACTAACACACAGCCCCTTTTTAGAACGTCATAAACAACCTGGGAAGCAGCCCCCAATGTATTCTGGACATTACAAAATATTCAATGCAGTTACATAAACAACTGATTGTGTCCTACTTTAATGGATTCTGCTGGTTTGAACTTTTAACTAAAATTGCCTTAGAAACCTAATTCTTGGTAGGGTACAGAAGGGGATTGGACTATACTAACTGTAGGGAAATCATTAATGAAAGACAATTGAAACTGTTAATTCTCTTTAACCTTTGTATTTTTGGGAAAAGCAATTTCTTTACCTATCTGACCATGGCAGCAGCACTGTAAGACTTTGCTCTGCTTTGTTTAACGCCACTGCAAACAGCTGTTTGACCAGATATAACACTGTTGAAAGGGGTTGAAGGGTGGGATATTTTTTTTTTTATTAATGTTAGTAGTGCACAGCACTTCACCTTCTGAACAATTATATTTCTGTCAAGCATAAACCAACATTCCTACAACGATTAAAAAAAAAAGCTGACAGGTTTAGACGTATTGAAGACTTTACGCTAGGCTATACTAATCCATCACCACCACCAGCACATTTTGGTTTTGTGAAACTGCAGATCTAAACAAATGCATTCTGCTAATTTACATCACTTTGATTTCTTTTTTTAACTAGCATAAACAGAAACTGTACCTCGACTCCTTAACTGCAATAGGACGTGATAGATAAAAGGGCCAGGTATACCTTAATCTCACAAATTGAAAAGAGACTTCACAGACTAGCCAGTTCCAAAACCACTTTGGAACAGGTCCCTGCTTTGCTGTGCCCTTGCAGAGCAAGTGGAAGGAATTTCCTGATATGCTCCAAAATTCAGTTTGGTATGAAAATTTTAGATATTAGAAAATTTTATTTTTACTGAAACAGTTGTCAGGGCCTGGAACAGGCTGCCCAGGGAGGTGGTTGAGTCACCTTCCCTGGATGTGTTTAAAAATGGGTAGATGAGGTACTTAGGGATATGGTTTAGCTTAGGATGGTAACGGTTGGACTTGATGATCTTAAAGGTCTTTTCCAACCTTGTGATTCTGTGATTCTGTGATACCGGTACACCAATACTTATACCTGAAGTTAGAGCATACTAGTCAAACCTGCATTTAGAAGATTATTTTTAATTATCAGAAGCATAAAATAATGTTGTCAAAATTAACAGGACCTCAGATTAATGGAATTAAAATAGATGAAAAACCTTTTGATTTTTAATCTCTTTGTCTTCACGGTAGGATATAGTTTATAAATGATGTCAGATTAATTTCTTAAGCAGCCTTGTCTAGACAACTCAATGTAAACAAGGAAGACTACAGAATTCTACCGCAGATATAAGAAAATGAAACACAACAGACATTGATGGAAAGGCACTGTTCAGATAAAGTTCAGAAAGATGAGTTGCATTTGATTCACATTTTCATTATTACTTTTGGAAATATATAGAGAGATTATTGAACTGGACCAAAATAAATAATTTATAAAAGAAAAAAATAATTGTTACCTCAGAAAAAGTACTTTTTTTAAAAAAAAGAATACTTGAATTAATATGTAGTCTTAGAATAGAGTGGTAGAATTTAGTCTGTGTTTCCTACTTACTCTAAAGATGATCAACTATTCCAGTGGACACAAAAGCTTAAGCTCTGCATCAGAACTGCAGATTACAGACTTAATTAAATGAAAGATTTTGAGCAGAATTCTTCTATTTACACATTAAGAACCTTAATCTTGCACAGAATATTTCACAAACCGTTTTAAATCAAGATTCTATTTGGTGTCAGTCCAGAAATTAAAAGTAAATAAACACTGAAAAATGTAAAAAATAAAATAATTTGTAGTGCAATCACATTGAAACACTACCATCAAGAACAACTTGCAGTCTTAAAGATGAAAAACTAAGATATGAAAATGAACAACTAGGAAATAATTTCTTGTTTACATTTATCAATTAAACTACACCAACATGAACTAATGCAGAATGTTTTGCCTCTTGAATTCATTAGTTAAATAAACCCGTAAGCCTCCTTCCTAAAGCTTTCTCCCATCCCAGCCATCTCTGATCTCAGCATGCTAGAAAACTGTTAGATAAAATTTGCATAATTCTAAAGCACATAACTTTGTCATACTGAAAAAAACCCCCACAAACTGGTAATTGGAAGAAGCATAAATTATTTGTACGTTTTTCAGGTTTACTGTGTTTAGGTATTGGCTAACATATTTTTATTTAGACTATGTTGTATACAGATATATAATGGCGATAAAAATGGTATTTTTTGTTTTAGTTAAACAAAAGGTTAAAGGTTTCTGTCCTAAGGAACCTGCCTTGTCAGGGGGGTTGGACCTGATGATTTCTTGAGGACCCTTCCAACCCCTACAACTCTGTGATTCTGTAAACCAATGTATGGTCTTTACACACAGCTGTTGACGACTGAAAATGTATTATACATGATAGTGTTTACAGCTCACTTTTCTTAAATCAATCGAAAAAGGCTTTTCTATTGTAAAAGATATGAATGAGTGAAATGAATTATAGCCAGGTCCCTTCCAAATACATCTGCTGAATAAATATTAAATCACAATAGCAAATAAGAAATTGCTGCTTACCCAACTAATACAAAAGGAGCAAGAGTCCTTGTTTATGTAGAACTATATGCACCACTATAACTTAATGTCTCTGTTTCAAAGAATGACCTTTTCCATTGAAATCCAAAACTTGAAATATTTAGGCAGCTTCTTAAAATCCAGGCCCTGGAGCCCAATCCAGAAGCATGTGTTTAGTGCTTAGGATTTCTACATGTACGAAACGATGTAAATGGTGACATCCAAACATCCAAACAGTAGTAGTGAATGGGCAAATGTGGCTGGAGACTGGTCACCAGCAGTGTTTCACAGTGCTCAGTTCTAGGGCCAGGTCCATTCAATATTTTTATCAATGATCTGGATGCAGGTGTTGAATGAACCATTAGAAAGAGCTACTCTTTGAAAGGAACAAATGCTCATTCTGCTCCATAAATAAGGATGTGGAAACCACACTGACAGTCTTGAAGACTCAATGTTAATTGTGCTTTCACACCCACAGTTACAAAATTCTAGGACTGCAACCAAGCCAGCTGAAGAAAACTAGCAAACTCCAAACACAATCTATGTGACTTGGTATCTGATGATTTTGCCTAGATGTTTAAATTGCAGAACATTACATTTTGCCTAAGTGCTTGAAAGGATTGGGTCACTCCATGTTTTCTTCACTTGACATGTATACACATTTTCTGGTACTATGGCTATGTATTATTACTATGCACCATAATAAAACATCCAAACCTTAAATAATCAGTCACATTCACTGTTCTGTATGGATAATGATCAATAAACAATAACGTCTTCCATATTGTTTTATTCTCGTTGCAAAAACATTTCTCAAAGCAAAAGCTGATTAAGTACCAGAAACAAAATTAATCAGTTACCTAACTGATTTCTTTGTATATGTCAGAAAAAAACGAGAATTTATAGTGGAAAAAATAGGCTACAACTTTCAAAAAAATCCATCTTGAAAACTTTGG
>VZTU01032334.1:39638-54677 GCA_013400835.1 Zapornia atra | reverse complement strand
TTCTTTTTTTTTTTCTGTTGTGAATAGTTGGTAAACTGGTAAACAGTCTTGCTTTTGTGAAAATTGTGATTCTATAAGGGTTTTTATTAGCAGGTTTTTTGAGATCTGAGAGGAAACGTGCTAACATTTTAAATAAGTCATTTAGTATAAATCATGTACAGTCCAGTAGGCATAAGTCAGAACTTTGCTCTACAATCCCACAGCTACTCTTCCACAGGTCTGTGGTCATGTATTACATAGATGGAAACAAAGGCATACATAGTCAGAAGTGTATTCTGCTGCATTTTTAATAAATGTCACCTTTATTAAAGCTTGTACAGAGAAAGTTCTTTGATAAGACAACAGAAAATAAGAGATCCTTTTGGAGATCTTTACACATTTTATTGTAAACAAGTAATAAGAAAGGAAACAAATGGGACTCCTATTGTTCTAGTTTTGTAATCAGTTGGTTCAGTTTCAGGTTCCTTAAGGCTATGATAGTGTGGGAAGGCAGCATAGAAAAGCTTTGGCAGAGTGAGGTATCTCTATTGCTTGTCTGAACTTCGGCACAAGAATGACAGTTGTCAGGAAATACCTCAATTTATATGTTGATCCCTAATAAGAGTTTTCATGTCTTCCGATAACTTGATTTTCTCTTTCCTCATATGAAACCTGATAAATTTTATTAGTGTCTTCAAGTTATTTTTCACTAGATTAATATTTAGAGCCATATTTGCAAATTCTTCTGTTTGTAAGGAGTACATGTGCATGTATACACATGTACGTATGTATGTATAGAAAAAGTAGCTGGAAATATAGCTAACAGGATTTTTATAGAGATGAAGAAATAATTTGGCTTTTCTAAAGGAGGTATTTCTGGTAGAGTTCATTGTGGATACTTGCTTTCACAAGTCAAATAGGAACTGTCCAGTAATAGAACTACATAAGAATTTCTTTAGGACACATTTGTCTTCCCCTTTCAATAGACGTGCACCATGCTTGGCCACAGGCTATCTTGCACTCTATTTTTTTTCAAGTATCATTTAAAGGCAGAATGTTTTTATAAGGTCACTAAATTTGTTTTGCAGTATATTCATATTCTGAAATTGCCTGACTAAATCTCATCATTTCTATAATTTTATTTGGATTGGATCTTTTACTGTCTCTAAGAAAAAGAAACACATTCTATCTTACATATCACTGTATATTAGAGAAACATTTAAATATTTTTTATCAAGATTTATTTTTAAAGTTGCTGTACTTTGTATTTTCACAAAATTTCTTTTTAGTCTGACTCCTAACAATTCAGAAACATGTAGCATATCTAATAACACCGTAAATTTATGTAGGCCAGATTAGGCCTGTTTCATCTGGAATGATCCAACATAATTGGAAAGAGAAAATGCCACATTTAAGTAATAGTCATGCTGTATCAGTTATATTTTATGTGTATTTTAGTGACTGGAATTTGAGATTATTTTTTCTATGTTGGATAACTTCTACATTCTCACTTGATTTTCAATGTTAGATATGTCCTGGACAATGGAGAATGGCAAGGAACAGCAGCATATCAATGAAACTCACAGAAAGTAACAAGGTGTTTCTCAATGCTTGTTGATATTTTTTTCTTAATGGTAATTAAATATATTAGCTAATGTTGCTGAGATACCTGAGGTACAGATGGTCTCCATTCATTCTTAATTCCTTGATCCCTCCTTTTCTGTTTCTGGAGTTGCCTCTTCCGTATTTTCACTCTACATTTTAAAATTATAGGATTTTGTTCTTCATTGAACATTTCCAATGCACAGATTAGCACAGCTGATGGTGGTTTTGCCTCTGGCATAATGTAGTAGGTTCCTATTCAATAGACATTTGTGTATCATCTTTGAGATGGAGAATTCTGTATCAGGACAGCGAAGGGGGCATTCCTCTACTGTTCCTTTCTCAAAATTAATGAAAAAAAAACACAACCTAAAACCAAAAAAACAGGATGCTGTAGGCAGAGCATCATATACTGAAATAGTAAATTTTCTTTCTTTCTCCTATATTTGTCTCTAACTTTTTTGTTTGCTCCATAACAATTGTAAAGATGGGGTTTCTTAATACCAAGTTTTACTAGAAGATCTTTGATAACAATTCTGGATGTTATGTAAAATTAATCCTAAACAGTACAGGGCTTAGTGAAAGTAATGGATTTGTTAATGAAGATATGACTATATAAACACTTTCTAATTTTCAGTTTAATATTCATCCTAAGCTTCTCATACCGCCTTTGCCAGCAGCACATTGTCCTAAATTGCTAGTTTATTGTTTGCATTCAAAATATTATATACCTAGTATTGTTGTATTCGGTGAGATGAAAAATGGTCACACTATGAGGAGCATGCTTTCTACTGCTCAAACGATTGAAGTCCTGTCCTCATTGAAGCTTAATTCATATCCTTTCATATCACTGTCTTTTGTATCATTGCAGCGGTTGAATTCTACTTACATGGTTGTATTTCACTGGACTCCATGATCTCAAAGGTCTTTTCCAACCTAGTGATTCTGGGGTTCTGTGATATTTTGCCTACTAAAATTTTAAAACATATTGATCAGGAATGCCAATTCTTGTTCTTGGTGTGATAATTCTGTATAGTACTGCTGTGAATCATTTACCAGAAGTCATGCTCCACAATAGAGGTGGGTACATTTTGGTGGTCTGCAAAATGGTTCCTATGTGATGATTTTAGACACACTGTGATGAAGAGATCGGCATTAATACAACTTATCTTTTGGAGTCCTTTTAACTTAAAGGGAATCAGATTAGAGCAGGGTTTTTTTTAATATTCTAATATTACAACAAATTTATATTGTGGATGGGGGGCAAGATAATTTGTTCCTCTCTTAGTAGTTTCCCAGGAAATGGTTTGCACCAATCATTATTGTTCTAATAAGGAATATTACAGTGTGATTTGTATCTTCTTACCCACTGTATTCTGTAAGAAGGATATCAGAATGAGTGAAGTCTGAATATATTTTGGAAACGCTGATACCAGCTACTACAAGGTCTCACATAGGGCTGGTTGCAATGGCACTACAATAATGCTTCCTGACTGGATAGTTATGTTTGAGCATTATTTTGTTTCATTGCTGCTTAATTATGACTTTGAGATTTGTTTTAAATTTCTTGGCTCCCAGTCAGAAGTTTCTATAAAAAATTAAAATAAAAATAAAGCCCCCAAAATTCCTAAACAGAGTGTGCTGCTGTAGAAAGAAGACAGAGAGGAGCAGAAAAATTGAAGAAGCTATCTCCACATTCCAATAATTTTAAAGATGGGGGTGAAAAATTAATTTACTTATTGTTGTTTCATTTTCTGCAAATACTTGAGAAGGCAATTTTTTGTAGAAATAAAAAGGTTTGTTCCAATAAGCTAATTTTTTAAGATACAATTTAAAAAATAATTTCTTGTCAAAATTACAGATTTTCTTATTAAAGAAATTCATACTGTTGCACTTACCTAATTGACTCCCCTTCTGGTTTGTATGTGTGTACTTAAACCTGATGCCTCTGATCTCCTTACTGATTTATTTCTTTATGTTCTTCATGTGTGATTTTAAATTTTCATAGTTATTTCTTCTCTGACCCTGCAGATTGTACCTTCTCGTATTAACCTACCTCAGTGCAAAGTGTTGTGTTCACACCCCTACCCATAAAGCTGTGTTTGCACACTTGACCTGTTCTTTGTTGAGATTGCTTTCTCTAAGACTGATAGATGTGATTGAATATTATATAGTGAGTGCTCTACACAGAGAATTGTTAGGAAGCCTTTACAAAAATGTCTTGATTTGTAATAAATTAGTAACCAATGGATTATTCCCTAGCTTGTGCAGCCAGATCCATTCCACAAAGAGCACCAATCCTGTGCCTGGATTGTAACAGAGGTATTTTTCAACAATGACCCATGACTCTGCAATCTCTCAGTGCTGTTCAGCACTAATAATGTGCAGGCTCTCTGCTGTGCATTTAGGCAGTCTGAGTGACACACCACGCAACGAATGATGTGTCATAGCTACAAGTAGTTAGAGCTTCCCTCTCACTTTGAGCACCTTGCCTAACAAACTCCTCTACTCAACACAGTTTTGTGACAAAGGGTTGGTACCTATATATATATATGCACTATTTCTCATTTAACCACAGCAGAAGTCCTTGCAGTTCTAGAGTTTAGCATGCAAGGTCTTCATCATCATGGTTACCCTGTAAATATCCCATTTAAATACCTTACAGAATCAAATCCTAAATGTGGTCATGGGTATAACACAGAGCTAGCCCAGAGCAAACTCTAATCAGTTTGTTAAAGAAAGAATGTATGAGATGCAGGTGTTTGAAGTTTTCTACAGCAAGGTAGGGAAGTGGTATCTCAGCTGTTCTCTCTATATTAGCATACTCTGGAAATAAATTTTAATCTGTGAGTATATGATCTAACACATTTTCTCTCTTCATAGAATCACACCAGTTGTTATGACAAGTTTTTTGTTTGTTTTGGAGTTAGTGGGTTTTTTTTTTACTGACCAGCAGGCTTAATGACTAACTCATAGAATCATAGAATGGTCTGGGTTGGAAGGGACCCCAAGGGTAACAGACGTCCAACCCCCTGCCACAGGAAGGGCCACCAACCTCCAGGCCTGGATCTACACAAGGTTGCCCAGGGCACCATCCAACCTGGACTTGAACACCTCCAGGGACGGGGCATCCACTACTTCTCTGGGCAGCCTGTTCCAGCCCCTCACCACTCTCTCTGTAAAGAACTTCCCTCTAATATCTAATCTAAACCTTCCCTCCTTTAGCATTAATCCTTTCCCCCTTGTCCTGCCAGTGTCTACTCTTAAAAAACTGATTCCCCTTCTTTTTCTCTGCTCCCTTCAGGGACTGGCAGGCTGCAATGAGGTCCCCCCGCAGCCTTCTCTTCTCCAGGCTGAACCAGCCCAGCTCCCTCAGCCTCTCTTTGTAGGAGAGGTGCTGCCATAATCATAATCGTAATCCTGCCATACGCTGCCCCGGCCAAATAACATTGTGACAAGCTGCTGGCTTTCTTCTGTTTGTAGGAAGTAAAAAATAGAAATTTGTATGATTAAGTTGATGTGAATGGTGCTTAATACCTGTAAGAAACACTCCTTACACCTGCAAGGTTAAGTATAGACCTTAGGTATTTATCATGTGTTGTGTTTTCTAATACAGTAACAAAACCAATGTGTGTTTGTATGAATGACTTTTGAAGATGGAGACATAAGGGACTTAGGTGATTAATGCACTTAGACAAAATCTGTAAATTATAGAATGTTCCAATGTACATGTTTAAGTACCTGAATATATTTTCAAATCTTGGAGGCTTTTGTTTGTAGAATTATATCAAGTTTAGTGATGTTTTGATGTTGTTCAGAAAAGTTTATATTGAAGAAGTGTTCTTATGTGGACAAAAAGAACCTCTTACACACATTAATGGAAACAATGCCAGCTCTTCTATGCCTAGAAACAAGCAGAAAATCCTAGACTGTTGATTTCAAGGACCAATCTGCATCTACTTCTCATTCCGGAGTATTTTGTAGATTTAAAAAACATATACTTTGTGGTAGCTAAAAGATACGTTATTTTAGAATAAATATAGGATAAATATTCCCTCTGTTTTAAGTCACAGATGTTTATAAAGTTCTTTTTTTTATATATCCATTGCCGCAGTGCTTTTGACCATTAAAAAATAGCAATGACAACATTTAAGCATTACCAAATGTCATGATAAACATGCATGTACACAGATATGCATACATATATTTATATACATATAAAGGGCAGAAACAAATCCTTGATATTTATTTGAGGAAATTAAATATTTATTTCAATGTAATGCAGTGATTTTAATAGCTATTTGAATTCTAAAAAATCATTTTAAGGGAAGATACTTGGGTAAAAACTTGATCACTTTGCAACAGTTTATTAATCTTTAGTATCAATAAATATCAACTGATATATTGATATTTTCTTTAGGTTTTTTTTTTCCTAAGAATTAAATAACAGGGAGAGAGGCAGCAATTAAAAAGTACTAAACCAAACCCCAACAGGGAGTAGCTTGATATTAACAATATTTTTGTTTTAAAATTAATTTTTCCTTAATTATCATACTTCTGGGTGAAGTTTTTAATATGAAGTTGAAACAGGTTTATAAACCTTACTTTTGGGAGAGATTGCATTAAATTTGTAGTTTGAACCTAAATATTTCTTCTCTTCTGCATTTCTCTTCCAGAATAGAAATTCCAGTAAAACATTCTGTATATACTTTAGGACCACAGATGGTTACTTCTTGCTTTCAGATCTATGTCTTCATATATGGAGTTATTGGATGTGTTTTCCAAAAGTGATGATTCATTTTGGTTAGCTTTTAAATGGAGCTGGATTTAGCAAACATTGCTGTGCCTGCTTTTGAGAATAAGGCCCAATTCAAAGATTTTAAATGAAAGCCTGTATCCCTTAACATCCTGATTTTTATCAAATGTATTTGTGAGTAAATTTTGGAAAATTTGAAAATTTCAGCCTATCATTCTAGACTTCTTAATATTACCTCTACTTATTGTTCCAAGTCTATCAGCACTGTAAATGTTGATGCTGTCTTATCTCTTAGTTTTTTTTATTGTTAGCATGTTGAAGATAATTTCCACCTATGTGTGCAAAGGAGTTTAAAGCAAATATAATTCTAAGGAAATTGACTTTCAATCTAATCTAGTGAAAAAATACAAAGAAAAATAAATTGAAGGTCTGAAAAACACAAAAAAGCAATTGGTCCAGGTGTTGACCAAATCTAGACTATTGTGTAGTGTTCCGTTATTTTGTTAGTTTGGTTGTTGGGTTTTTTTTTCCCTGCCTCCTAACAATCCTGTAATCGTGATGTGCAGCTTCTTTAAAAAATGTTTCATTCCTTGCAGGATTTTTATCCTCTTCATCACCAGAAATAGATCCCTTAAGAAGTAACTCTTCCCTAGATCTTGAAAATCAGATCTGATTCAGTAAGGTGAGTTTCAACTTCAAACTGTTCCATACAAACTGTGAATGAAGTTTGGAGAGATGGAAGGAAAATGGAGCCTGAAGTGTCATTGCTTTAAAGATATATAAAAATGTACACACAAAAACTTTAATTGTTATTCTTGCCATTATTTTAACCAGCTGTGACTGACAGGGTTTCTAAACTTCTTTTCAGGTTTTCTAACATGCAGTCAGTAAAGAATGAGAAACGTTCTCAGCCACAAGTTCCTTTCAGAATTTCTCAAAGGATCCTGTGATATTTGAAGTCCCTTCAAACCTAGACCATTCTATGATTTTATGTTTATTTGTATTAAACCAGTGTCCTCTTATTGTCTGCAAAATAGAGAGCTGTATTTTCCCTTTGTAACCTTTCCAGGGCTTAAGTGCAAATCCAATGCAAATTGATCTGGGCTATTCTTCCACTTACGCTGCTTGAAATGAAGGTTGTGGAAATATCTATTATGGAATAATCCTCTATTCTCTTTAGAAATTACACCATAGTGGACTAGACAGACTATTGGTCTCTTCTGTAGTGGCAGGAGCAAAGTAAATTCCGAAAGAATTTCAAGAGGAACATTGTCTTAGAGTTTTTCATCTACATCTTCATGATGATGCTGAAAATTTATTAAATATTTGACATTTCTTGGGCTCTTTAAACAATATGCAGTTTTAATGGGAACATGGAGATAGAAGGGAATGTTGAATACTGGTTGAGAATATCTGGAGAACTCAGGACAATACCAGATTTTTAACTAATTTATACAATATTTCAAAGCACTTGTGCTTGTGCCTCCTGCCTTCATTCATTGACAGGTTCTAAATTGTTCCCTGATTTTTCCATCCATATAGTTTGAGTCAACATCTATCAAAGTACACTTATATCACAACACATTCAGAGATCTTAAATTATTTAATATCAGGTATTGACTGCTAGGGTACAGAAAAGAAGGGAGAAAGGTGGGATTTTCCCTCTCTGTTACTTTCTGGTTTTCCTATTTGCCTTGACTGGTATAGTGTACTGACACAACTGTGGAACTTTACTCTCCCTATTCCAATTAATAGTGCATCCATCGTGTTTAACATGTGCATTAAGTATTATTTCCATTTTACAGGCAGGGTGACAGGTATGCAGAGAAATCAAATAATCTGTCTTGAGATCATGCGAAGACTCTGGAAAAACACTCCCAGTGAGTCCTGGCTCTACTACTTTTGATGTCCTCTTCGCTGGCCAGAGTTGTGCAAGCACTGACAGTAAGAAAACAGATTCTTATGTATATATTTTAGACATTAAGGTATTTGAATTTGGATTAATAAATAAAAAGTTTCTGTTTTTTCTAATGGCAAAATATATAAGCCATTGCTGATTTAAAAAAGAAAAAAAAAAATTCACTGTAAAAAGTACAATTAGTTTTCTTCATATTGACCAATAAAGGCTAAATGGACATTTCTCTGATATGTAAAAACGATGTCCAGGTTTAGGTTATAGAGGATGCTGAAGTTATTTAGTTAAAGTAATTTGTTTAGAAAATTGTAAATAGCTGAAAATAGATCTTGAAAATGAAATTAACTCCTTGATTAATGTTACTGGTGTCATGAACTATCCTTTATGACAACCGTCATGGCAACTGTCTCTACCAATGACCTTTTTGCATACAACATTTCTCTCCCTCAATTTACTGAAATCTATGACTTTCTTTGGGTTGTTGCATGGTTAAAGCAAGTTATTTTCCCTTTTGTGATGAAAATTTAGAAATTGGCTGTGTTCCTTTTTCCTTAGTGCAGAGGTTCAACTGAAGGTCTTTTCTCCATACCAGAATTTCACTTTGAATGTATGCTAAATATGAGGACAAGGTAGAGCAATATGGTTGTGAGGTGGTTTCTCAGTAATGTTTTGAAGCATATATAATTAAGGTTTTGTTCCTAATAAATGCAAATTGTATTTTGCAGTTACAACTCCACAGGAGAAGAAATTAAGATGTTTGATACATTGATCTCTATGTCAGAGTATCACATTCTTGCTATTTAAAATTCACTGAAGAAAAAAAATGGTGTCACACTATAAAGATACTATTTCCAAAGTGATGCATCATTCATGTCCAAGTCTAGTTGTCTATATTCTTAAGTTTTATGTGCTTAAAAATCCAATTTAACAGAAGCAGTGCTTCTTTTTCACTGCACTGGCATTTTTTAACCTAAGTTATTCTATGATTTACAAAGGCAAATACATATTACATATGGCATGAATATAAAATTAGGGACCATGCTCTATTCTCATCTACACCTGCATTGATTTGGAGAAACTCCACTGAAATCAAAGGACCTCCCAATGGGGTGAATTTACAACAAATTAATGTCAGTAGCACTCAGTCCAGGAAAGGACAGCATTTGTCTATATTCCAATTCTAAGTCTGAAATTAGTGCCATAGGAAAATGGACTGATTTGGGGCATTTTTCTCAGGACTGTTTTAGAGTGAAAGCACTTGAAATTTTCTAAGCCATTTTGTGAGTCAGATTCTTTAATGTTGAATACAGTAATTAATTAAAGTTAAAAAGTTTACAGAATCATAGATTGGTTTTAGTTGGAAGGGACCTTAAAGACCATCTAGTTCCACCCTCCCTGCCATGGACAGGGACACCCTCCCAGTGTCCCATCCAACCTGGCCTTGAGAACTGCCAGGGAAGGGAGAACCACAGCTTCTCTGGACAACCTGTGCCAGGGCTTCACCACCCTCACAGGGTCCCTTTGCCACACTCTCACCAGTCTGTCCATGTCTGTCTTGTACTGCAGAGCCCAGAACTGAACACAGCACTCCAGGTGTGATCTCACCAGTGCTGAGTAGAGGGGAAGGATCATCTCACTTGACCTGCTGGCAATGTTTTGTCTCATGCAGCTCAGGATACCATTAGCCGCCTCTGCAGCAAAGGCACATTGCTGGCTCATGTTCAGCTTGATAGGTTGGTTGTGCTGCAGTGGAAACACTGACAATATTCAGTTCCATAAGTAGAAATTCTAGAAAATCTTTCTAGATAGCGGGTTGCTTTTCCGTGATGGATTTTTAAAGCTGAAAATTTGTAGAACAACTGTAGAACAATTCTAAACTTGTCCTGTTAACCTGACTGGATAATGAACGTACAGGAGTTCTGAGAACATGGTTCCTTTCAGATGTAAACTTAATAAAAACCACCATTCCATTCCATCTTTACCAGAAACAATAGATATTATGATACTATGGAGACATGAGCTTATTGACTGGTCACTCAAACTTCTGTGTGCCAAAATCCCGTGCTATGGTTTTACTCAGATTTTCCTGAAAGGAGGATATCTTTTATTTATTCCAAGTCTCTGTGATGCAACAGAAATTACCTATGAAACAAAATTTTTCACTTGAACTATAAATATCAGAACAAAAATACGTGAAAATTAATAAATGAAGCAGTATTATAGTCAGCTGCTAATTGAGATGGTTATAAACCTGATTTTAGGGCTTTTGTGGTAAAGGAATTGAACAATAATCAGTGAAATCACATATATAGGAAAACATGTGTTACAAAATTCACTGTCTCCTTATGAGATTACGTATGACATTTTATGTAGACTGAGATTTTTAGAAACTCTCTTAAATCCCTAAATTCATTAGCAAGGTTGATCCTAGATCAAGCAGTCAAAAAGTATGTTTGTCAGCATTTTTTATTCCCTTTTGAAAGTAGAAAGCTGTAAGAGGATCCGAGTACTCTCTCTATATGCAAGCAGCTTCTTGTCAGCAATGCTTAATAAAATAGAAAGAATAATATGTTCCACAACTTCCTTTCTGATTTCTTCATGTTTATTTAAAAGGAAGGCAGGGCTGTCACTGAGTTAGAACAACTTGAAACTGCTTTTCAGCCTACTTTGTATAAGAAAAATGGTCTGGTTTCACTCTTTTTCCTTAAACTTTGGTTATACTTATTCAGTTTTTGAAGTTTCTCTAATTTTTCTGTGGGTCAGCATTCTCTTTTCTTAGGGTTTAGTCACGTTTCCGTTCCACCAAATGACTGACAAATCTGAATATTCAGTCTTTTACCCAGGTCTCTTCCAGCGCTAATCACACACAGAACTTCAGTTCTTTAACTCACATCACCTGTCAAGAGGGAGAAGGTGTATTGCAATGTGTCCTTGCCCATGTTTGTTGTGTGAAGATTTGCTGGTACATACGTTTTGAGTATTTTTGTCCTCCCATCCTCAGGATCAGACAAGCTTGTCCCATTATGTGGGAGAAAAAAAAAAAAAAAGTTCCCTTGGCAATCTGTGTTCATAGTCCAACCTTTTCATTCATGATGTTATTGGTCTGTAAGAGGAACCAGGACACAATGACTTCCACTGTGTGTTTGGGATTTTGTGCCGTAGCAGCAGTGACTCTTGGGCAAGCAGTATAGCTTGCAGAAGCTATAGTATAGCTACTAGCTAGTTAGCTAGTATAGCTGGCTCTTTGCTAGTATAGCTCCGAGCAGTGCCAGGGCAGCTCCCAGGCAGTGAGAAGACAGGCCAGGTGACCCCTGGTGACAGAGGCTTGCTGTCCACCTGAGCATGCCCAGTTGGTGGGGAATGGCCATGAAGAATAGCAATTCCCTAATTCAGGATTTGAACAGAAGGCCCTGAGAGATTTCCAGTGCCTCGCCTTGTCAGTCTTTATAAAGCATAGCATCGCCTGCATCATCTGAAGATTCCCATCGTGCTTGTGTTTTGAATATCAGCTCACCATGTTGGATTGTTTTTGTGAACTGATATGTAGGGAATTATTTTTCTTGCCCAGAAAACCCATAAAATAGAAGATTGAAGGCAGTATGCAAAATAAGATTGTTTGGAGGACACAACATACACCGTACTGCAGGTAAAAGGCCACACAAAGAATTCTGTCCAGCACTAGTGATACCCTTTTAACATTTGATTGGTGAATGACTTATTGTGGTAACACTAAAATATTTGCATTTTATGTTTCACACATAGGCAGCATGCACATTTGTAAAACAGATGATACAATTATGGGGTTTATTTTGTTTATGAAAGGACATTCAATTTTTCATATAGCATGCAGTATCATCTCATAAATGATTGCTTTAAAGTTATGTTCTAAGAAGCTAATCACTATTTTTTTGTGTTTAATTAGGAGATAATACGTAATTGGTATATTAAAAATAACAGCCTTTAAGAGAGAAGATTATATCATACCCTTCAGCATATTACAGTCTTGATACTAAGTGTGCGTTTATTCACATCTACGCCAGCAAATATGTTCTCTTTGTGTTTATGTGTATATGTACATTTGTTTAAGTACTGGCATCTGTTAGAAATATGTATTTCGATGTTATCTGAATGACATAAAAATACAAAATGTGCAAATTTCCAGGAAATCTGAAATATTAGTTTGCATCCACAGGGATACTGTAGCCATTGCAGATGCTTCTGTCTTAGATTCTGATTAGATCCCCAAAAGCTATGTGTCTTCTGGTTTTGATGCCTGTATATTTGTTTAATTGTGCTATAGAAATCTTCACTTTTGCTTAAAGGTTCTTTAATATTAGTAGCAAAGTGTTCAGGCACTTTTTAAAGAAACAGTGGAGCAAACATATACTAGGCTGTGATGTTTTTATCCTTCTGGGAAAAGTAATGGGTTTGTGCTTTTTCTGATTTTAAGTAGTAAAAAGACTTTCTTGAGATGTTCGTAGGTCGAAAATACCCCAGCAGCATCAATGAATCAGAAGGGAAAAAGCAAAAAAAAGCTCACTGACTGCGAAAAAGATTGTTACTTGTCAGCAACTTCATCACCTATCTCACTTGCAGCCTCCTCCAAAAATACCTATTTTTTATCATTATTGAAAGACTATTATGTTTGGGTTATTAATTATTACTACATACTCAGTCTTTCACCCATTGTAGGCAATTTGTGTTTGCCATTGATTTCAGTGATAGTAAGATCGGATGCTAAATGATCTAACAGTGATTAAAGACCTAGTTCCAGATGCTTAACTTGTATCTGGTAGAACTTTCTCACCAGAAAGCCTGCTGAGTCAGTAGAATAAATCTGAAAGTCAATGTTAATGATTCAGTAAGTGTTATTTGACTGAACCCAGCTAGCTGATGGATTTTATAATTCTAGAAAACTTTATAAAATCAGACATAAGTTTAAAATTTATTTTATTTTCATGTATGCTAGTTTCACACCAAAGACGAAGGCTAAGTAAGGATACCAAGCATAATTTGGCTATTTGAGAGCAGACTGAGCAAAGAGCTAGCTATATTATTGCAGGCGTGGAGTAACTCAGAGTTACTGCTTAGTATATGAAGTTTGCTATAATTACCATGAAAGCCCCTGACTAATTCTTTTTTGGGGGTTGTGTGGAGGAGTTAGAACTATAAATAATTCCTTTCTGCTTTTGAGAGAGACAAATGCCAGCACATACATCATCCATATTCTGTTTCCCTTGATCCTGGAGAGGGTAGTGAATCTAACTTTATGCATGCAAAGAATTCTTTAACTTTTTTATGGAATTTATGTCCCTCAAAAAAGAAGACACCAGCCTAATTCTAAGCATTTGAGGTAACACATGTTAAGTACACCTAACATGTCTTGGTAAGCAGATAACTGCCTAGCAAACATGTCAGTACTGACTAGCCCAACTCAGGGAGTCAGTTCAGAAACCTCAGAAATCCTGTTTGGAAGTCATCCTAACCAAACCATGGCAGATTTGATAGGTGAGTCTAGACATTGTACTGTTATGGTGCTGTCACTCAGCAGCTCACTGTAACCATCACTTAAATCTACTGAGACCTTGAAGTGCTTCATAGTGCTTTTGGCCCTGTATGTCTGCCAAAATGGAGTTTTAGGTAACTTTTTTTGTGTATACAAGTTTTAAGCAAACATTTATGTCTGTAATTAGAGAACATTGGGGTTTTCCCCACGCAAATTATTTCCACTGTTACCATTGTTACAAAGATAACATACCTCCTTTAATTCTATCGTCATTCCTCTGCATCTGGGGCTAGAGTTGGCACCTGTGAGCAGTGGTTGTTCTGTACTTCTTTTCTGAAGATAACTTTATTCCTCATTCCACTTTACTGCCACTGCCTCTGCTCCAGCGGCTGGGCTGGTACCTGTGGGTACCGGCTGAACTGTCGGAATCAGGCAGGCTCTTAAGAAAATGGGTTTTGACATTCCGTTCCTTCAGATGATCCCTTTTTTTTTTTTTTTTCAATTACTGCTTTCTGACTCGGAGGTTTCTTAAGGTAACCCTGCGTTTGTTCCCAGACTGTCAACCAGGTGGCAGCAGTGCCACGTCGGAGCAGCGCTCATTCCCCCCTCCTCTCCCCGACATCAAGTGTTAATGCAGTTGACCAATCAGTGCTAAGATGATGGGAGGTAATTGGGTAATTGTATTTTACTGATCACAAGCAGAGAAAAGAAAGGGGGGTGGGGGGAAGGGGATTTTTTAAAAAAGAAAAAAAAAAAAAAAGACAGAAAGAGGGGAGAGAAGAGAAAGGGAGAAGGAGGAGTGTAACCGGAAAGACTGGCCCTGGGACATTTGCACATCCTAAGGTGCCGCTGAAAGGTGAGGAGTGAGAGAACGCCAGAGCCGACAGAAAAACAGAGCTGCTCCCCTCAGCAACAGCATCAGCTGTGGGGATCTGAATACACACACATCCATCCATGCGTACCTACGCGCACACACAGGGAGAATTCAGCCTGCAGCTGGAGAGAGGGAAGGAGGAAGGGTCGCGCTGCGCAAAGGGCGATGCGTTCCAGGGATGAAACTAACAACTGAGAGAAGCGACTGCGCTCCTGGAAATGTGTCATCTTGGAAGGGAGGGAGGCAGGAAGGAAGAAAGAAAAGGGGGAAGATAACCGGCATGCGGAAGAAGATGGGAGACTAACTCACTGCTGCGCAGAAAGGAAATCCAACTTGTAGATCTGAACTACACCAGGCTGAGCTCGGGAATGAGATCGGACCTGCATTGAGGCAGAGAAGTGGGGGGG